>VXBL01001159.1:260039-312325 GCA_013400195.1 Aramus guarauna | reverse complement strand
AGTGGAGATAATCTGAGGCTCAGTAGGCAAAACTAAGAGAGAAATTCCTGTCACTCATATCTCAGTTTGGACCTCTCATCACTTGGCCATATATCAAATTAACCTTGTTATAGTCCAGTTATTGTTCAACACCATTTTAAATTGGTTTCCTTTCCAGAAAATTTATCTGTTTTCTTAGGCACATCTGTACATACTCTTAACACCCCAGCATCTTGTCTTTTAGACTAGAAGTAATATCTACCTTGAAGCAAGGCATAATCCTAAATGTTTGCATTTTGCAGTTCCTTGCAACAAATATTTCAAATTTAAATTAATCATAAAAATAACACAACTTCCGAGCTTACTTGGGAATGTGACAATGCAGTAAGGTAGAGAAGAGTGTTCTTGGCTGCTGTTACACTGGGAAATAAGATCTGCAGTGTGAGGTTTGGCATTGGAAAGTGTTCACCTTTTTCAATCTATAAAAAAAAAAAGAAAAATGTTTTGATTAGTACTTTATTTTGTTGGTATGTGACTGTGAGTTTTTTCCTTTCCTGTGTTTTTCTTTTCTTCTGTGTTTTTTTTTAATGTTTCCACAGTCAGTTATGCAAAAAGTGGTGTGAAGAACTTTACTTTTTCCCCGAGAACAGTAAATTGTGATTAGCAAACATATTCTTCTATGGTCTTCAGTATACAATGCTCTACGAAGGAAATCAAAGGAACAGGAGAAAAGGAGCCATTCTGACATAAATTCCTTCTTGTTATCTTTTTTACTGCATCCTCTTATCATCTAGGACTTTTATTTAAGTTCATTTCATTTCAATTTTTAATAAAGCCCCTCAAATGCTTTAACATGGGAGAGGAGCCTCTGTATCAGCGGTGGCTCCTGCCAGTTCCTCCTCAGGTGTGCTGAGGCAACAGCCCTCCTGCTCACCTGCTCCTTCTCCTGTTTTCCCTGAGAAGCTGACAGGATGTGTCTGTAAGCTGCTGCTCCTTCCTCCTGTGGCCAAGGATGGAGGAAACACCTAGGTGGAACTTCTGGCAGAGAAATTGGTGATCCTGTCTCTGAAGTGGATGAGCTTAATAAATACTCAAAAACCTGTCTACCTTTTTTATTCTGACTACTCGTTTGTGATATGCTGCTTGCAGGGATGAGTTTTGCTTACTAGTTCATAAATGGTATGCTCTGCAGTCCACTAGCTTTTACATTCAGAAAGCAGATTTTGAAATGAGATGAATAATGTCTTAAACATCCACACAAGCTTCAAGATTACTGGACTTGAATTTTTAGTCTAAGAAAAGTAACTGAGTAAAACACTGTAGGTAGGCTAAAAAATAGAAAAAAAAAATCCCTTTGCCATTGGTCTTCAGTGAAAGCAAGAACTTTCCCATGGCCCATTTTTTAGAGACGAAAGTTGATTCAGAGACTTCTATCCTTTGTATATGGGACCCTTGTTCAGCTTTAGATTTGACACTGGGAAACAACGATGCTCTCAAGATAACTAAATTCAGTCCTACTGCAACCTGATGCTGGGCTTCTAGTCCATTAAAAATCTTTGCCGAGTAATTTTAGTTTCAGGATTCATTCCATTAGGAAGACAGCATTCTTGAAGCATGGTATTTGCCCTTTTCAAAGCTGACTGGATTTTAGAAATATCTGCTCTAAACTACAATGAATGTAGGTCAAGTTCTCTCTAGGGCATGCTCTCTTTCCCCTGCTGAGGACCATAGCTCTAAACCCCACGAGAACTACTCCACGAGGACAGACCACTCTGAGAACCTCTGACTCAACTTATTCTGAAGCAAGCAAGAAAAACAAAAAAGGTGTTAAACACAAAATACCCATGTAGAAGGTTTAACAGATTTCATAGCTGCTATTTAAGTAATAGACTATCACATTAAAGCGACTCCAACCAAATTAAAAAAAAAAAAATTAAGCCAGTACCTATATCATACAGTTGTAATTGTTTCTTACCGTATAATGTAGAGTAACTTCATCCCCAATCTGCTCTGTTGTGTTAATAGCAGTAGGGACAGTATCATTTGCTGCAATTATAACATGGTGCTCTTTGAAAACACTGTGGATTAAAAAAAAACCACACACACACAAAAACCAATAAGCACAAAACTTCATAAAAATTCTAACAGTTAATAATACTTTTTTTTCATTATTTCATTAATGCTTCAGGACTAATCCTGCAAGTAGAACAGCACTATTTCTGAAAATAAAGTGTACTACAAGACCTGCATTAAAGTCTGTCTGAAATGATAAAAGCAAACCCCTGAGAATCTAAAATTAAGGCTAATTTTTGAAGCTGGAGATCAAACACCACACCATGCAATGTTATAGTGATACAAAGCATGGCCATCAGGAAGCTGGAAGTATTTGCTTTCTTATGTACCTGAAACACCTTTGAATGAATAGAGCAAAGTACAAGAATTAACAAAAGCTGCTGTTGTACTTGCAAACTGCAGGTCAAATTTAAATAGATAAAATGGAGATACCACAAGATAGGGGCAGTAACTGCCCCATTATTTCATGTAACTGCTCTTTTCAATGAAGCCTGTGCTTCCTGTTCATGAGCCTAGAAGCTGTTATCGGTAGATACTGAGCACAGCTCAACAAAACAACACTATATTCTATTTGAACACCTGCTATTTACCTTGCTAGCAAATAAAAGTACAGAGAAGCATCAATACCTTACAAATATTAATCCTACTTCATATTTTACTGGAATTGTAACATGTCCTCTGTTGTCACGCAAGGTCTCAGGGGGTTCTTCACTGTCACTAAAATAAAACAGCATATGCCACTCAGGTCAGACTGTAGACGCAACACAACTACTAGGTGGGAAGGGATCTTAAGAAACTGAAATACCTACAGCTCTGGGTGTGAAAACACACTACTCTATTCCGGTTAATTACTATGTCCTAAAAATGAATTTAAAAGACTATTTCCAGTAATCGAAACCATAAGTCCCAACTCAAAGACACATCTTTGTTAAAATTACAGACTGTAGTTGACTGAATGAAAATGGACCAAGTAAGGGCCACTACTCTCACACCATCCCTGGATTTTGCAGGGACAGCAAAGAGTGAGGGGAAATGCATTTCTTTATCACAGACAACTTCTGCAATGCTCTTGCTCTTTGAAGGCTAGACCTTTTAGTTTAGCATACTGTGATTCATGTTAAAGTAGGCAGTAATTTTGTAAGAGAATAAACCTTTTCTGAAAGTAAAACTACTGGAAATTATGACTCATTCATGACTCTTAGACTCTAGAGACAAACAGCTATTGATTTAATCCACTCATTCCACTGCTGCACCGAGTACATCTGTTCAGTTGCCAGCTCTACAGATTGTTTAACTACTTCTGAGTTCAGAAAACTCATCCTTGTTTTATCACGAAACACAAGGCTGTAGAGCTTTCTAAGAAAAAGAAAAAATCAGAAGTAAACAAGTGATGATTGCAACTAACCTTGTTGCGTATACATGAACAGTAGCATTTTCCAGGAGATATGATGCGTTGAATTGGAATGATATTTTGAAGGAAATCTGTTTGGAGAAATACATTACGCATTTTAAAGGGAAAAAACCCAAAAGAAATAAAAGCACATTAATAAGGTTTAGTCTAATGAAAAATGACCAAATTTTGCTCCTTTTATCTATGGAATCCTTATTCACATTTTAACACTTTTCTATGAATGAATCCACTTTTTTGAATGTGTCCCACTAAGAAGGAAATCTAATAATTATCACTTACTAAACAGAAGCCTCAAATTTTCAGAACTGAGAAGCCTCAGTAAAACTTATTACATAGTATATTAGAAATACATAGCTAAATGATACTTAAACCAACTAGTCTTGCAAGCAATTTATCAAAACTTTTTTTTTTTCCTGTAATGAGGAAGAAACAAAGCTTCAAAGGCTAGCAAGTACAGTGGAGATGAGCTGTCTATAGAATGCTGCTGGAATCTCACTTAGTATACATAGAACACCTGGAATACCAAACAGAAATGTTTACAATGTAAATAAATTACTACTAGGTCTCACAAAAATTCCCTAGTCACTATAACTAGGGCAAATCTGTTGCAATTTGGCGCTACACAAAATTTGGGAACACTGTCCCAAACATACTCCTCTTCATATACTAACACTTAAAGGTAATTTTATATGAAACAAAAGGTTTACTACTTGTTACTGTACAGGATTTTCAGCTGAGACATTTATTTTTCCTTTAATGTGTACAAATCTTTATTACCAAGTGACCCAACGTTTTCTTAGATATTTCTTCATATTTAAAAAAAAAAAAAAAAAAGCCAGGGAGAGGCTTTAAAAAAGACTGTATTAGGGATGCTTATTAGTGAATCAGAGATTAATTGATTTCTGAATGCAAAGGAGAGTCTAAAATTTCTAAATTTGGGAATGCATAGCTACAGAAAAACTAACAATCAAAGCATGAAAGGAAAATGTGAAAAACGAAGTAAAGCTGGGAATGGAGCATTGTGGGCACTGGCATTGGGTAGCATGCTTATTTGGCTGCAAGAAAGTAACAGCTGATTTAATTCCTACAAGTCCAAGACATAAGCTGGAATGTGTATGTGGGAGGCATTGTAAGAGGACATCTCTCCTGATCCTCCCTCTGTTATGCATCTGCAACATGGACCTGACATGACAGAGGAACAGACAAGGAACTACCAGGAAAGACAGTTGGTCTTATTTCCATGCAATGTGACATTTCCCAATTCAATATCAGAAGTATTTAAGTGAGGTTTAGATGCATACTTTCAAAGGCTTAGTTTAGCTACAGAACCCTCTGTATTCCAGCAGGAGATACAGGCTTATCACTGGAGCTGTGCAAGCTGGAGCTCAATGTTAAGCGGACTGCTTGCCGGAAAGGCCTCTCACTCCCCGCTCAGCAGAGGTGAAGTCTTGACCACTGGCTTTGGCAGGCCCAGGTTAGCATTTCGCACACCACTCTATTCTCTTCTCAACCAACTGACTAGATTTTATACACAAAATAACTGAAGTTATAGTTATACATATGGAAAGCCACAGTATCTAAAGTCTTATCTGTATTTCCTAACTGATATCCTATACACTATGTACCTGTTACCACCTCACATACCACAGCTGAATCACCAGGTACTGAGGATCTGATGTTTTCCTATCTGGCTCAGTGCAGTTCATGTCAAGGATAGCTTGGGACAGGTTTTGCGGTGAACACAAGAGAAAGGAAATTCAGAGGTGATAGGGACTGTCCTGGCCTTAGAACAACAGGCAGCAGTAAGAACTTGCGTGCAGGGTGACTTTTTACCTCTTCTGCAGGTTTTAGAAATGGATATCCCACTTTACAGGTGATGTTGTGATTAGATTCACAGCTATCTTTCTGTATATCCTAAAGGAGAAATAAAGTGAAATCATGATCTTGTGCAAACTCTTCTTAAATTTTGACTAAGCATCAAGGGCCTGTTGAACACATATGCCATTGCCACTTTTCATCATCAAAACATCGTAAGAGTCAAAGCCTTAATTGAACTGAAATAAAAATATGAAGCCACAACTTCTGCAAAACAATTTCCACCTATGGACATGTACATCAATTAGTAGCCATTATTCCCTTACAGTGAAAGTGTTTGGAACATTAGTGACTATATACAAACTGGGCATCATGCAAATCAGTCATGGGGTCTAGCAGATCAACATATGGATAAGTACACAGGTTTTACATGTAATTTTGTAAATGTGTTCCTAACTTGCCAAAAAAAGTGACATTCATACTCCATAAATTATTGCCACAGGGTCAGAAACAGTGCTACAGACCCCTGACTTCTCATAACGTGCAACGTGAGGACAGTTGATAGAAAACAAACTGAGGTGAATTCACAGCACATCTGCTGAGGCAGGCAGAAAAACAGCTTCTTTGGAAATACTATCTGAGGTAGGGATGAGGCAGGCACTGATATATGCTGCCCTACCAAGACAGTGCTTTTTCTATACACATGCAAAAGGTGAATTCTAGAGGCTCAGGAGCTGTTACTGACAAATAATGAGGCATTTCTGGCTCTACTGATGTACAGATGATGCTGATGTTCATTTAAGATGCAGGCACTTCCAGCCTTAATGTGATTGTGAGACTTGTGTCTGTAGTTAACAAAGGCTAAACAAGAGTCCACTCAGGTCAAAACAAATACACTCTTTTAGAGGGATAACCAAAGACAGCACTCCTAGGGAATCTCTTCCAATCAACTGAGATGATGCCAGAGTAGTGAAATTCAGGTTTAATAAAAAAGCTTCCTTAGATCTCTCTAGCAATATAGGCTATGATAAATGTGATAATGTTAAAAATTCCTACCTCAATGCCAGCAAAAATAATATTTGGAGAATACTGAACCAAAACTCTGGTATTATAGGCACTGTCTTTTTTGTTCTTCACAGAGAGCTGGATGGTAAACTTATCATTGCGTGACTTTACAATGAAGGGAGAAGAGCTGTAAAATAAAGTAAGAATGTTGGACGTCTTAATTTTTGAACCTGTTTTTAACATAAAGAGGAACTTCTTTCTGTGTCCAGACTGTATTGTTTCTGATTTGAAAATTATGCCACAGCATTATCTTATTAGACTACAGAATTTATAATTTACATAGAAATTTTGTACAGATATCAAGTGATACAACAAATCTAGTGTAGTTACCTGTCTCCAGCTATGCTTGCTTTTACATTCAGAACAAGATCTGAAATGCATTTATTTTTGGCTCCACAATCTTTTGTGAAAGGAATCTGCAACAATAGTATTTTTATTCTCATTTTTATTATATTTAATATTAAAATTAAATACTTACATTTTAATTCTTTATCTAATTTTATATAAGGACTTCTGTTTGACAATCAAAGAAGTCTTTCCTAATATGAATAAGTTAAACATGACAATATCCTATAAAATGCTCAGGTGAAACATAAGCTTTCTACTCATTCCCTTCTATGTGATTCATCTAGATTAGAAAAGAGGCAATAGCAGAAGTATGAACGATGCCAAAGCACCATCAAAGTATATGACTAACATTCTCCTGCTCTATCTATGTAAAAAACAAAAATAAAATTGCTTGTACTCTCTTCTATCTTCTGTTAACTCTGGACAGCTTTAAAGCCTGAGGCTGGTTCCCAAGCACATTGAATCAAGCTTTTCACTCCTGAAGACTCATTTAAAGGAAATAGCCGTCAGGCTTAACGGCCCTCCCTTTTTAGCCAATTTGTGGACAATACTTTCAATTCTTGCATGGGCTATGAATTTTATCTTAAAAACTTTGGTTATTAATACAGAATCTTGCTGACTTACATATTCGGATATTGAATTTGGCAGGTTGCTATCAAGAACAGGTCCACTTTCTGGATCAGAAAAATTGAACTCCAGCAAAACCTTTACAGAATCCTGAAAGTCAGGCTTATCCTAGAACATAAAGAAAACAAAATTGCTTTTATGAACATTCACTTTAATATCTAAGGAGGTTAAAAAAAAAATCAAACAATGCTGAGGTAAAATATTTTTCAGTCACACTGTCGCCATCCTTGCTAGAGAAGCATTTGAATGTTTGCAACTGATAATAAAGCATTTAATGTGCAAGTGAATCCTTATAAATATCTACCAATTTGTGTATCTCAGCTCATCATAAAAATGTCACATAGCCTAAGCATATCCAACAGAGTTTCATTTCATGCCTCAGAACAGTTAACTCATAGACGTCCCTCTCTTAGTTGTTGCTAAAGGGTCAGTAAGAAAAACAGCAGTAGTATCACCTTGTGTGAAGTCAAACTGAGGCCTGCTGTTAGGAGATATATTGCATATTCAAGCAGATTATGGGCATAATTTATCATTAGTTTTGAATTGTGATACAACTGTGAAATCACTAAACATTTTAAATGTGGGTAGCTTATAATATACACCTCCATTCACTCTGCACATTAGTTACAATCTGGGTAATTTTGTACTCCCAGTTGCCAGTTACACTTCTGTTTTGCAGTGAATTAGTATTCTCTATCCCTAACCTAATTTGAGACCTTTTTTACTGTATTTTAGTAGGAGAAATTGCACCAATATGCAAACTCAACTTCCAGCTGACATGCTCCTGCTGTGTTTTAAACACACCTAAACTACTAACCACACTCGCTGCTTGGTTCCACTAAGTGTGTTATGCTCTTTCTTGAGACAGACACAAACAAAGAGACAAAGGTAAATAGACGGTACATATAAGTAAATAGTTTATATCAATATACATATACAAATACATAAATCCTAAGTAGTGAACAAATTTTATGTACACTTCTTAAGATTAATTTTGGATGCAGATTTAGTTGTCCGATTTACAATTAATGGAATACATTTGGGTTATTAAATTGTCAACACGAGAAAAACACTTTAAATGATTTACTTGCCAACATGTAGAAGTTATGTTTAATACATTCTGACCCTTTGATAGTTATATTTTTTTGCATTTTCCTCTCATGGCTTTCTGTGAACAAGCTTCGAGATATTTGTCTTTGAGAGTCGAGAGTAATCCAATACTGCAGACCTGCAAAGGAAGTTGAGATCAATTATTACGAACCAATTTGCCTCTATGCATTCCTTCTGCCCCACCCAAGTATCTTAAATGCACTTTGAATAGTGAATTTAGAAGAGTTGCATTCCATTTTTGGAGAAATAAACGAATGCTAGCATAGTAGTTTTATAGCATAAAGATTCCATAGCTGAGTGCTTATGTACTTACTGTATTCAAATATATCCTCCTTTGACTTCAGTCTGGCCTTAAAACAAATTGTGGCATTTATGCATATTGTTTTTCTTTTATTTATCTGACAATTTTGTTGTTGGATATTGATGCTTTTGGGTATAAATTGCATGGAAACATTTACTTCAGCCACATCACGAGACCTTAACAAAAGCACAGAGAAAGTGGCTTGAAAATAATAGCAGCAATTTTTTTTTAACTTAAGAATTAACTTACAAAATGTGCAACATTCAACATTAAAATACACATATGTGATGGTCTAGACATATAATTAACTATACACTCTATATATAGTATCAGTAAACAAAAATTACAGAGAAAATGGTCACAGGGTTTCTCCACAGTGACTTGTTTCAGAACAGATATCAGAAGAAAGGAAATATTTTCAAAAGCATTTAAGCAACTCTATACAGCCAGTGCCAATTTAAAAGAGAATGAAGGCCCAGACCCAATCTCAAGGGGGTGTATGTTCACAGATGAACATATACACGAGCTGGAGGGTGGTGTGCCATCTCTTAGGCTGTGGATAGGTAAACAGGATGAGATTCACCACCAGTTTGCTTCACATTAACTTCCCTTTGCCCTTGTCCCTGCAACACATTCCTGCCTCTCCCTTTCCTCTGGCTCAGTTCCCTTTTGGCCTCAAAATGGAGTATGTCGGTGCACCAAACCAGCAGAAAATTTAGCTGGCAAAATAGCTTTCTTCAGATTTGTGATCTAAACACCATCTAATTTAATCATCTAGCAGGTGAGTTAGGTGGAACAGCTGGACAGGGGAAGCAAGGAGCTGGCTTAGCAATTGCCTTACCAGTGAAAGAAATGGTTTTAGTTGTTCTTTAGAAATGAGGGATTACATGTTTCCTTGTTTATTTCTCTTACTAGTATTTTTCTCTTCTCACTTAAAAAATATATTGCTCCTTATGCCATCTGAGTCACACTCTTTTGTAAAGAAATGAATTCACAGTTCACCGGAAAGTTAATTTAATTTTTTTCAAGATTTTCTGTAGGGAGTCAAACTAGAGTTTTCTCATTAAATAAGTTTTCCCAGTGATCCCTTTATATTTGAACCTGTCCTTGATATTGCTAATAAGATAATATGCAATATAGTGCGAAAAAGAGAACACTTAGAGGGTTTTTTTCGATTTTACTTAATGCCACAAATGGAATCAGTTTCTATTTTGAATATGGTCTAGGTCTTCATACTAGGCTAATAAGGTTTCTAAAACATTATTATATTTATTAGTGTTATCCATTAAGTTTTATACTCGTTCCTCCAGAGAGACATGAAAATATGAAGATTCACAGCCAGTGTCAAAGAATGAGATGAAACCAGTATCCTCACAACAGTCCAAACAGTTGTGCATGCAAGTTACATCGGTATCCCAAGACAAATGGTTATTTTCTGGCCTGACAGCTGCTGTGAGTATCCATACCAGAAGAGGGCAGCCCCACCAAGGCCTCCAATGGTGACATCAATCAGCCCGTCATCGTTTAAATCCATTTCTCCATGCACAGACTGGCCAAAAAATTTCACTTTTTCCCCATCTCCACCTGATGCAATACGCTGTGAAAAGCATTAAGATTTTTATGCAGTGCGTATTGAATGATTTTATAAGAACATTCAAGACACATTTGTTGGCAGTCAAATGGCTTTTAGACTCTTTAAATATACTAAATTTTATTACAATACTCCTAAAACAGTAACCATGATGATGAACTACTATAAATTTTCAGAACTGCAAAATATCTACTTTTCTGGCTTTACAGAACATTTCAGAAGCTTTCTAATAAAAATGTGCAAATATACTAACATTTTTAGACTTAAATTCAGTTAAACTGAGTTTAAAAGTACAGAGCATTGTAAAAAAGAAGCTGTCATGACAGGTGAAGTCACAGCTTGATTCTATGTTGGAAAGACATGGGAACACAGGATTTCTTCTACATATAGTCAGAGTGGCTGCCAATCTGTAAAGTTTTACTTCATACCTGAGAGTACTTTTTACTGATTGTGTTGCCATGGCCGTGATAAATATAAACAGCTCCCCGATGATCATCCTCTAGGGGAGAACCTATTACAATGTCATTATATCCATCAAGGTTGAGATCCTTGACTGCAGCAATCGCAGTCCCGAAGCGTGCACCGCAAGGCTCATTCTTAAAAACTTTGCAGGTGTCTTGTTTTAATGGTGAACAGCACGTTTGCTTTACAGGTTCAAGACTCATCTGATATTCAAACTTTGTCTGTGAAAGAACAGAGGTAGAGTTTATGGCTTTCCATCAACATTTTAGCAATGCAGGCTTTTAAGAGCTCCTGTCCAGAAGACTGATAAATTAAATGAAACAATTACATCCTATTCCTAGTGATTGAGTGCACTGTAGAAACCGTGATTCTATAACTGTAATTCAAACCTTCTTTCTGAGCAGTTGGTGGGAAAGACATTCTTGCTCCCTCTCTTTCTGCATCTAGATGCTTCTGCATATTTCTTGAAGGTAGAGGTTCACAGGAAAGCGTAGTGTCATAACAATATTTGGATGTTATTGTAAGTAAACCACTTCATTCTTAAGATACTGTAAAGAGTTCTTCTAAAGGCATTCTTTTAATCCAAGAAGTAAGCCAAGTTTCTGATGAAACACAGATGGTAATATTCTTATTCCAGAACAAAAGACAGCATTTCTCTTACATAGACTGAATTCTGTCCTCAGTAGACACATACTCCATGGCCTAAAATACATATTCTTTGGGTCCAGTGTGCATCCTAGACCAAAACCACACATACAGTATGGTATGTAACCAATCCTTCCAAGAGATTGGCCCCAGGAGTTCCATTTTGGAGATTAGCAGCAGCAAGCAGTTGCTGCATCTCCTTTATTTGGAGATGGATGAAAGGAAGCACAGGAAAAACAAATTTCAAACCCTCATATTACTAGAGGATATGGAATTTTTGTTTTCTTGCCAATCTTATTCACCAGCAATTTGTTGTTAGCAACATGTGTGTAGAAACTGGAAGAGTTCCTTGTCAAATAGATCCAGTCCCTTCAGGTCCTTTTCTTGCAATAGTATTTTAGGAGACCATGATACTAGGACATATTTTGATAACTGTTATAATGATACACAATGGTACTGGACTAAAAGAAGAAAAAAAAGATGAGGAAGTATGCATAGCCATTGGAAGGAGAGACTTATTGAATTAATAAGCTGACGTGTAGCTGGTATATTCCTCAATCTAGTTGTGACACGGTTAAAAGCTGTTGGATGTATGGGGTTTAGCTCTAGGTTGGTAAGCAAGTAACAAGGATACTGGAGCACACACTTTTAAGATGGATAAGCCCTACTGTTCCCGCAATTGTCAAAATCCTGTTTCTCTTTTTTCAAGAAGTCATGTTCCCCAGCTCAAATTACCATATTTCTTTAAAATAAGGATATGAAGACAGTAAAGAGCATGCTCTGTACCTGGTCAATAATCGTCATCCTTACCTTGTTCAGACCATAAACATATACTTTCCCTTGCTCCTCTTTCTCAGTTCCCATATACATAGGAGCTCCAACAAGAAGAAGGTCTGTAAATGAGTCCCTATCGATGTCAATTGTGGTAATAACACCCCCAAAGTATGACCCAATCTGCAGGAAAATACAATGTATAAATCAGAGACAGTCAGCAACAGCATGGAACATTTCCTATTCAGAGGAATAGGAACCTGTTTTACGGTTGCTTACAACAATGCCAAATGTTAACCATGAGGCATAAATTTTCTGTGCCACCTTTTTGGTCTGTTTGCCTTTGAAGGTTGTTTTCTGTTTTATGGTTTGTTGTCACATTTTTTTTTTAATTGAAGAATGGCCCATTCAACTTTCAACTCTCCTGAATGTGAAAAGTACACATGGTGCCTTCTACCTACTAAGGGGAGTAGGACCTCTTAAGACAGCATTTGAATAGAAGTGTCTTGGGGAAGCTAGTTTTCTCTTCAGTCCCAGCAATAATACATAGAAGGAGCAAAATCGATGGTCTTAGGCTTACCAGGGGAAACAGGTAGGATGGTGGGCAAAAGCTCTGAGCCAACACAGTGCAGTCTCCAAAATTCCTAAGTTGCCACTAAATGCAGAGGAACAAGATCTACTCAAAGAGCTAGATACATTTATCAGCTGGGTACAAGGTATGGGATTTATCTGATTATACTTCACAGGTAAGCTAGACACCCTGTATTTCCTTTACACTCAACATGAGAATCAAGAGGCATCTCATCTTACAGAAGATGCTTCAAGCAGGCCAGATCCCTCAAATCTCAAAAATGCCTACTTTCCTTCATCGACTCTAAAAGGACTGATTGATTAGCTGAGTGAAAATTAGGCAACCTGAATTCTCCTGAAAGAAGTTTGTACTGCAGCCTGGGGAAACCTGAGTAGGCAGATCCTTCAACCCTCATCTGCATAATATTATACTACCATCTTTAATTCTGTGATTACATGTTGGTTTTTTTCATGCAGGAACAGCCCTCAGAGAGCTGTTACTCAATATAACAAGTGGTTATTCAATATTTCATGCTATCCCAACTGATGCTGTCTCACAGAACCCTGCTTGTTGCACCCCTTCCCAGACATTGACGTACCCCTTCCACTCAGCAGACAGTACAGAGTTAGATAGCGGCAAGTACAGAGATAGCTACAACCACTTTGACAGTGGTGAAGGTTTAACCCTCAAAGACAAAATTTTCAAGGGTCTCTGACTACCGTAGAGTCCACTTCCCATCACTTACTATACCAGATCATCTACCCAATCTTTTCTTTTGATCTTGCTTACAACTTCATTTGCTCTTCTGATGTAGAGTTCTCATTTGAAATCATTATTACTGTTTCTCATGCCAGATTTCTCTCATATGTTAATCATGAATGCATACTTACTTGTTCTCCATTTAACCTCTGAAGTACTTGTACCTCTCTTCCTTCCATTTTATAAACGATAACTTGGCCAGTGTGATTGTATCGTGGCTGTCCTGCTACGTACAGTACGCCTCCAGGTGTCAATGCTGAATTCACAGTATATCCTAGGAAGCAGAGAAGAAATCAAGACACAGTACACACAGAATGCATCAGAAATACTTGCTGTGATTCAGACCCTTTTTAAGGCTTATTGCACAACTAGATGTTTAGCCCTACTTATGCTAGAGAATAATAGCAGAGTTAATTAAAAGGGCTGGATGTGTACTTGCCTACAGTCTCAGAGTCAGGAGCACCACTGTGTTACTAAACCTGTTCACAGGCTGGTGAGTCATGTTCACTTTGCCATTCTCACACAGCGTAAGAATATGATGGTACTGATGAAATAACTCACGAATAGCTGGTTGAAAAGCTACTTTCAAAGAACAGTTGTCACTGGCTCACTGTCAAACTGATAGATTCTTCCAAATGTGATCCTGGGGGAGCTGTTTAATATTAACAACAATTTAACAACTTCGGTGAAGGAAGACTTAAAAAAATTGCAGATGAATCAAAACTGTGGCAGAGTTGCAAGTATTATGGAATATAGTATCTAAATTTAAAATGACGTTACCAAATTTGAGATATAAAAAAATAGCTAATGGCATTCTGCAATGAAGACAAACAATGTACTTAAAAAAAATATTATTCTAGTGTTCACTCTTCATAAGTGAAAATGTGGCTTAAATAAGAAAACAGAATCATGAGGTGTAGAAAGCAAGACCTGGAGGAGAGAGCAAGGCCACTGGTGCTTTTTGGTAGAAAAGGCTGAGAGGAAAACAATAGCCTGCCAGTAGGCAAAACGTCATTATAAAAAAGACAGTGGTAAACAGTTGTTCTTGTCCATTGAGTGACACGAAACAGCTTAATTTTAAGCAAAGATTTAGACTGAATATTATATAACACTTTTTAACTATCAAGGCATAGAACAACTTGGTAAGAATACTAGAGGAATCTGTGAAATCTTCTCTGAAGAGATGAGACATCTGTATTGGGGAAAGTCTAGATACAGTTAGGTCTGTCAAGTGTTTGTACCAGTTTTTTGATTGTAGAACTAGTATTGTTTTAAAAAAGGACAAGAAAATCATACAGTAGACATGTCCATACATTATAAATTTTCGTAGGCTCCTAAAATATAAAATAATACTCTGTAAGATAGTCTTTGTGAATGAGATTTGAGAGAGGTTTTGTAGCATTTGTCAAAAATTTTTGTAAGATGGGCTATTTCCCTTACCTAGATATGCTGCAAGGGGTTCATTTTTTTCTGAAAGCCTGTCACGAAAAGTGTCATTAGTTGGCATTGAAATACCACTGTCCTTCACCATGAGCACTGTGCCATTCCAGTCATATGCTCCAACTGCTCCAAGCATGATCCAATCCTTATGCAGAGAAAAACAAGAAGCCAGTTCTCTATGTGAACCATCTTTAGACATTTATTGATTATGATGCTCACATTTGGGTAATGCTTCCTGTATGCTTACATATTTAGCTGTGTTTTTTCTATTATAGTATGGCCCCTACAATCATAGTATGTCTCCCACTTTTTGTTAAAAATGCACCCAACTTAAAAAAAAAAAAAAAAAGGGACGGGGGGGGGGGCATTCAGGAAAAGCAGCATAATGAAACCCAGCTCCTACAACTTCAGGCCACCATTCCAGGCCAAGTAGAAAGACAAAAGGGAGATTTAGCAAAGCTAATCAGAGAAGCCAACACTTAAATGCATTCCCCAGACAAACTTTTGGAAACTTGAACTTTACTCTGTTGATTCTGTGCATCCTGTACATTGTGCAAGAGTCTTTTGTCAATGAGAAATGGTCTGCTGATCTTTCTTGCCTAAAGGCACGAATGTAGCCTTCTAGGTAAGACAGACAGCAGAGACCCTGAATCTGTGTCAATGCACCAAGGACTGAAAATCCACTTCTGAAGTGAGGTTCTGATGATAGCAAGTCAGTTGTTTGTGACCTTCAAGAATTTGTTCTAGCAAATAGATAATGGTATAAATAATCCTCATGCTCTCTATCAGGATAGTATTTGTTTCTAAGGTCTGATACACTGATACACGTATAATGTAGTGCAGAGGGGAAAAATGAACGTAAAGTACTTCCGCAATAAAGTATTTATGTTAAATCATATTGAAGGGTCTTATATTGTCTTTTCTGCCAGTGATATGCTGAGCTGTATACAAACCCATGTTGCAGGTTTTCCTACACATGTCAATTTGTCTTGGATTGCTAGTTTGTTCAGTTCAGTTACTCTCCTATTGTGTTCTTTTCCACTGTCACTACTTTTTTGTATCTTTTTTTGTACCCTCATTGTGAAGAATTTCTTCCTTATATCCAATCTACATCTATCCTATTTCAGTTTAAAAATGTTTCCCTTTGTCTTTCTCTGTCTTTCTTAACATATTACAGACTATTCTCCTGATAGGAAGTGCTGTGGGGTCATTAAATTTAGAGTTCATGTGAAGAAGGTACTTATTCTCTTAAGCTTTCATTGTTTATAATCATTCTTTACAAAATTTTTTACCAAAAAATAACTGGATTATGGGAAATTTCCAACAGCAAACAGGACTTTACAAAGAATTCTGAAATACCCATTCCATATTCATACCATGACCAACAAAAATGTACTTTGTAAAAGAACTATTTTCAAACAGTTTGTTTACCTGAGAATAATGAGCACTGAAACCAGCTTGAGACATTTCCATTTCAAATGAGGCTGCCTGCTGGTCTGTTGTTGCTATTAAACAGAAAAAAAAAAGTTTCAAAAATAGATTAGCTTCAGTCTGAAAAAGTATCTGAATAGTATAATGAAAATGCTCATATCATAGTAAAGGATAGCATAATACACTAGAATATCCAGTGAATATAGTTTGCTGTAGATTTTTACGATAAATACAGAAATTAAGATCTGTGTTAAATGCTACCATTAAGTACAAGAGTTTCCATTTTAAGATCATGTCTCAGAATTTGTCCAAGAAATATTTCTGGGCTAAAACTGACCAGATTTGACCTCAGGCTGATGGTAAATATGTTTGGAATGTTTGATTAATATGGTTAAGCCATTTTCCACTTGAGCTAAGCGAACAATAAAACACCAGCCATGTAACCCTGGCCTTGTATTCAAGCAACTAAAAACTTGTAGGCAGCTGGTAGAACTTTAAATGAAAAACACTTGATGTTTGTATGAACCTTTGCAAAAAACAACATAGGAAAATCTCAACTGTCCAAGATTCATAAGCCTCTGGGAAGGGCTTGGGAACTATAATACTGCCCAGAAAGTTACAAGAAAATCTTCCTGTTTCTCTGAATTGACTTTGAATAAAAAAGGTATCAGGTGATTTAGTACTAGTTTCAGTATCTTGTCAGGTAGTCATATGCTAGTTATTAAACTCTGGTGGGCTGCTTTGCTCCCAGGTACACTTAAATTTTATCAGGGAAGAGAAAGGTCTACCTCTTCCTGCACTTAAAAGCAGCACTCAAAGACTGTTTTGCCACCTTAAGCACCACAAGTAAGGTAACGATATCCTGCATATTGATTCCTCCCTGAGAGCAACATATGGGAATGGGCACTAGAGGGGAACTATGAAATCTGTTCTGATGCTTGTCCAGGAAGAGCTGAGTGCTGAGGCGAACCTCCAACTGTGTGAATGAAACTGAGGCATAGCAAGCCATGGCTGCATGAATTTCAGGCATCTGGACTATTAAATAATACTGAACTTTTGATACTCAGCAACTAAACCACAGAGGTTGCTCCCTGGGACATGACGTCTTTGCTTATTACTGGGATTTATAGCCAGTCATAGGAAGGAGACGTGATCTCAAACACAAAATGGTTGACACACAAACAAAAGCAATCATGTTTCACAAGATGTAGCTGCTTTGCTAAGTCTGAAAAAGTCCTTTTTAAGCATGAAACTCTTAAGTTGCACATTTGCTGATAAACAATATTTTCAAGCAGTAAAGGATGCTCCTTAATGAGCTGAGAAAGACAGGCCTCTCACAGTCTGAGGCAGAGGACAATGCCAGTACTGTTGGTGTGTGCAGTTCTGAATGCTGCTTAGATAACGGCCCCCAGTCTAACTTTCCATTGAGTTTCAAACTGCCAAGCATCCTACAAAGGATATTTTGTGTAAAAACATTTGTGCCTGCCTACGGGTTGGATAAAACATAAAATTGCTGTTAAAACCAGAAGTCCATGCCATGAGACACAGAGGCATATGAAAAAGATTAAGTGTAAAAATCCACTGGCTGTCAAGCATGGGTTTTTGTTGGATTTGATTTTTCAAATCTCTTGTAATTTTCCTTTGCATTTTTTAAAGGCCAAAACCCAAAAGAAAACAAGAAATCCAAGGAGAAAAAAAAAAATCAAGTGTACTACTATACTAGCAAGAAGCTATTCAGATTGCGAATTTAAACACATCCAGATCCACAATTTCAAGAATCAAGGTTCCTGTAACAGAAGTTAATTCTGCTACAATGTGTGGTGTTAATTAATCTTTTCCACATTGCACACATCCAATAAGCTGGACTGTCACCAGAAAGCTGGGTGGGACAGAATTAATCTGCTTTTCTCCCCCACCACAAAAATGCATCCATGGACACAGCTGCAAATCTAGAGTAGCTCCTGAAATGCTTTGGGAGAGGACAGGAAACCATGCCTGTAGAATCATCAGGAAGTGATTTAGTCAGCATCTTCTAGCTCCAACCCTACCAACCCATTGGAGCAACTCAATCTTGCTATGTTTTGACAAAAATCTAAGATCCCATTTTCAGTTTGTATTTTGATTCCCTTGATCCAGAATAAGTGATTTCTGGGACTTTCACAGGTGGAGGAGGCAACATTTCTTGTCTCATATAACGGATGTCTTATATAGAATCTTAGTGCATCTCTGTGTTCCTACTGAAAATCTGGATATCACAAAGACTTTTGAGAGTGGTGAAATTACCTAGCTCATCTCTTACGGTGTGGATGAAAATAGTTTTCCATATATTTTGTTTCAGATATATATTTTTTGTAATTCAGCCAAGTCTATATAAAATAAAAATTGAAAATAAGAGAAATATATCAAAGCACAAATATTCTAACAGTTTGTAATAGGTTTACGTTAAATAAAGAGTAATAATATCCCAAAAGTATGTATTTATTACTTCATCTTTTGCAGAAAATTAAAGCTGAATTCAAGAAGTACTGCAGACTTGTTGATATTTAAGAAGACAATATGCTTAAAGTACCAAAATACTGAAGGACGTGATGATGAGGATTAGTCATCTCAAGAGCTGACTGTCATATAAACAGATAACATTTATACAATTTCACCACCATCAACATACCTACATTTTCTGGATATTTTATTAAGCTACAGACTTTGTTTAATGTTCAAATGTTTTGTAATTTTTTCTTATGATTAGAGGAATGAATTAATAAAGTCAATGGAAGGATCAGAGCTCGTGATATAAAGCATTCCCCACCAGTAGGGAGTTCAAGCCAGTACAATCTACTCCACTATTTAGAGGCTAGAGTTTCACGTGACAGACAGGCACTACCTAATGGCTACTGATTGCTAAAAGGGTCAAGGTGGAGTCAACAAAGTGAGACCATTTCTTCCAGTGGCATCTGGTTGTTCAAAGGGTTGAGCTATGGCATGAAACCTTGAATTTGAGTACACCGGTGTCCAGAAACTCAGTCATGTTAGGTCTTATATCCTTTGTCTGTTGTTACGACTAGCAGTTGATTAACTTTTCATTCTATATCCATTGTATTTTATTCTACTAATGAGATACAATGATTTTTCTCATTTTTCTAGAAGTACAAAGCACAAACTGAAGACTAAGTTTTCAATTTTCATTTGAACAACTATTTTTCCACTGAAAGTGTATTCTTCCTAGTAAACAGGGACTTAACAAAAAAGCCTCCTATTCACTGAACTTTGAAGTACTCAAGGAGCTTAAGTAGGATAAACTTTGGACTTCAGCGAGAGTAAATTCTCCTCAAATTAATCTGTTTCAGAGGTGAGGAAACAAAATCTTCCAGAAAGTAAAAAGAAAAGAACATATAAGCTGGAAAAAATATTTAGTAATAATCAGCTGAAAATAGTAATATTTGATCAAGCCAAATGATACACACAAAAAAATACTTAAATATGTCTGAGAAATATAGGTCCAATTTAAAAAAAACTTTAAAATACTCTCTCATATTTGTACTATTTCTTGTCTTTCAAGTCAACATTATCTTTTGTTTCAGCTGTAAACTACATTTTTCCAGTTAATTGGAAAGTTGAGATGTTGAAAAAAATAAGACCAAATAGGTGGATGTTTTCTTTGTATGACACAAATCTCTTCAGAATTGTCCAGTATAATTTATAACTAATAAACTCAGTCTTCTGTTACCAGTAGTGTGCTTGGAACAAACAGAGATTTGGATAGTGTGGCCTAATTTGGATGGAGAATGTAAGCAGACATTATGAGAGAATAACTTCTCTGTGCTAAAATCTCAGTATCACAAACATTTCCAAAGGAAAGAAAGATGTTGTCAACTCTATGCACCAAGTCGATGTTAACTTGTATAGCAAAGTAATATGCTGTAATTAATAACTAACCAAAAAAAAGAGAACCTAAAGGCATAGGCAGATGAACACATGATCATGGGGTAATCAGGATATGGTCTGGCAATACTTTTTTTACCTGAGGGAAGGCAACTTCATGTTTACACCAGCTAGAACTGTAATGGTTACTTACCTTTTTAGGCTATTGTCTCCACAGGCTCTTACCCATCTTAATATATTTCACATCATTATCTATGTTTTTGATGTCTATTGTAAAACATTTTAATGATCAGCATGAACAAAATACCTGCATAATACATTTTATGCAGCACAAAACATTGCAAAGGAAGATAACACCACGTGGTTTTCTATTTGCTTCAGTTGTAATGCAGGCATGAAGTAAATTTTTAAATAATGTCATACCTTCCAGGGCAAATATTCTCTCTCCAAGTGCTTCAACAATAGTTACAAGAGCTAATTCATCTGAGACATTGAAGAAATGCTTTTCAGTAGGCTTACTGGCAATTGATTTTATTTCCTCTACAAATTTTTCAGTACTTAAATTTCCTCTGCTGTAGCTGCCAAGAATCTAAAGACAATTTAAAGAAAAAAAAAAAAGTCAAAGATACATTTTATAACGTATATTAAAGGATACCTTTGAGGCAAGTTGTCAGAGAATATTGGGAAGTAATATCTAACCTTAATTTATTCTGTGAAAACCTCTCCCTCAAATTGATTTAAAACCATTCTTTTCCAATGAGAACAGAACTGTATGAGGTCTCAGTTGTTTTTCTGAAAATATCAACAACAGCAAACAAAACAACTGTATGGTGTAACATCTGCTATCCTCAACTGTTCTTTTTTTTCTTTCTTCATAAAATTCTAATGATTTATTCTATGATTCCATGTTTTGTTGAAGTAAGCCTTAATTTAGGAAAAAAGCAACACAACACCACCCAAGCCAGAATATACAATTGCGCTGTCATCTGCGTAGGTACCACCAGTTCTCCACATAACATGGTACATGAGCAATTAATGACAAGTTAATTAGGCATAGAATAATGCTTTTTTTGTGTGCAGATTTACCCTATAAATACATATAGCAACAACACTTGCATTCAGTGTTAACAACTCCATCACAGTACAAAACTTTAGACGTGGTTTGCAATTTTAACACCACTGCTGTAAAAAATCAGGATGTCTCAGAACAGAATGACTCAATTCCCAGACCAACAAGTATTTTTCATAGGAAAAAAGTGCTCTATACACCTAATTTGCTTTGAGAGGAAAATAAAAAACATCTTCCCATGTTCTAGCATTCCTGGACACTGGAGTAATTAAAATTTGGTTCTAGACAGGGATTTGTTTGCTAAAAAATATTGCAGCTTCAAGGATGACTTTTTCTTTAATGATCTCTAGCTTTATGAAGGAAAACACTAAAAATTTGTGTGCTGCTGGACTCAGCTTTTATGTTTATCTTTAAAACAAAGATAACATCTTTCTTGAATTTGTATGGTTCCATACCACCTCATTGTACCAAGCCAAACAAAGATAGGAATGGAGAAGCAACAATCCAATGTACCTTCAAAATTAGCAAGAGAAACCAGATAATTTGAGTATAGAATACACAAATACAGTGGGAAGTTCACACCAAATGTATCATTAATGCTTCCATATTTCTCGATATGGGTTAACCTCCATCATGTTCATCCTCTTATTCAGCTACTAAGTTTGCTTAACATGAAAATGACAGCTTTAGAATGCCAGCACACAGAACAGCCATAATAAATCCGGGTTTTGTTGACAGTTTACATTTGTTTTTGTTTTTTTTAAAGTAGGTAATGCATCTATAGAAATTGCTGAGAAGATTTGAACTAATCCACTCTGTACAATGTTGCTCTTAACACAAAGCATTTGATTTTATACGGTCCCTGAAACTCTTTCTCTTTCTTCACATGCACACACACCTGTCATCGCCAGGAAGACAGATAGATTGCTTTTTCTTATGTGCTATAAAATCAGAAAGCAAATTTTTAATGTTTTTTTCAGCTTCTTTCTTTTTTTTTCTTCTCTGAAATGATTATATTTCCATAAAGATTCTGTGAAATGAACTTTTTAAACAGAAATTACATTTGGAAGATGAAACATGCTTTTAAGATTCTGAATTTTCCCATTAAATTTCACTTACCGCAATAGCAAATCTCTGAATGTTTTCATCTTCACAATTATCAATCACTTCTTTTAATTTGTAGTTGTCATGTGATTCTCCATCAGTCACAATAACCATTACTTTTTGTACTCCTCTTCGTGCACCACGAGCCTCAGTAAAAGCCTCTTTCCTAAAGAGAGCATAAAGCGTTCGAAGAAAGGCAATGTCAGCATTTAGAATGCACATCATATTTGCATAGTCAACCGTAAACTAAAGTACTTTCTATTAACTAAGAAGTAGGAAAAGGAGATCAATATTAACCATGAACTAATACAAGCAGCAACAATTGGAACTTACATGACAGTTCACAGACAGAGAGTTTCACAAGCATCCATTCATTATTCACTCATTTGAGAGCAACAGCAGAAAATACAGTGCTGGATAGTGAAAAACTCTTCCCTTCTCCAAATAAACAACTGGAACCTTAAAACAGCTTTTGGCAACTTAAAAAACACCCAACCAACACCCCCTCATCCCGAAACCCACATACAAAAGCCCCCACCTATTTCCACCCTGCAGCAGCATTTCAAGTGGTCAAAGTATTTACTCAGATACCAGCACGCCTCTGCACACTGACAGCAGAACTGGGTGTTGGGGCAGAAGTAGGTTGCAAGTGAGCGGAGGCAGGTGGGGGTGCCCGGTTGAATTCTACAGCCACAGAAGGGCAAACGGGCACTGAGGTCTTGGGCAGCTGCTCACCCAGACTCTGGAGGGGATGGGAAAAGGCAAGGCTGGATTAGGGCTCTGGTGGAGAAAGGAGGAGGTAGGGCTCCCTCTTTTTAGAAAAATACCTCAGAACTCTAAGACTGGCCACACGAGTGAAAGCTTAAGATCTACTGATGGCCAAAAGTGGATGGATAGGAAGACTGCAAGAACAGAGGAAGCTTTTGCTGATAGTTTCTGTATATATAAGCCTGCAGTAGTTTGACAAGCAGAGACTTTCTGAGCCACATGTGGTTTCTGAGTATTTGGCAATTCTCAACTGGCTCTGCTTTCATTAACTTGTTCGGAGTCCCTTAAGCTTCTACTTGTATCTAAGGAAAACATTACTGGTGACAATGGAAGAATTTTACTGGATTTAAGACATCATATAAACAAAACTTTGGTCAGATAATCAAATAGTTCGTAAGAAATATGCTGCATATTTGACTAAATGGTTGTTTGGAAAGGGCAAATGCCATCTTTTATGGAATTAAGTCATGCTGTCACATCGGAAAAAAAATATACCAGGACAACATTGTACAGTTTGAAAGTCTCTAAGAGATTTTGTATTTACTGTCTGTTCTACAGAAGTCAGATCTCATTTTTCTCATAAAGGAAGCATTTCTAAATAATGTTATCGTTACAACAGATTTTTAATCTCCCAATCCAGAAGCTTGAAAGACTTCGGATATAAAATTTCTAGGCTTTCTGACAAGTGTCAGCTCAAACCCCGTAATAATCTTAACTTCAGAATGAAAAAAAATTAACATTAAAAAGTTCTGTTTTTTCAGTTTCCCCTGAAAAACTTCATTTCCTTCATCCCTCCACACACACAGTTCCTACCTGCTATGTGTGGACATCAAAGATTGTCAGCCGTTTGCTTAGGACTGCAACCTTGCTCCATATCTCTTCTCTTTCCCTATTTCCTCCATTCCAGGCACAGCTGCTTTTCCAGGGTGCCATGCTGGACAGAGTCTGTCTACCCACCCTGCTCCTAAATTTTATGTGCTTAGATAAAATGAAGTCAGATGTCAGCCACATCATATTTTTGATTTCTAAAATCAGAATTGTCACCATATCTGTTTATGTTTGTTTCTACCATATGCAGGACAACATTTTGTGAGTTTACCTTGCCGTATCTATTCCCAGGGCTGTCATAGTTTGCGTGCCGCCCCGCTGGCTTATTCTCGTGGCTGCAGCCATCACATCTTCTGTTGTTGAGTATGTATTCAGGAAAAACTCATGGACTACAGTCTGTCCATACTGAACAATTCCAACCTGAAATGCACAATTCATGTTAAAAATCAACTACACCTAAAGAAAACACCCGTGTGTCCTGCAGTGGGGTAAATGCCCATCTGTACCTACAGCCAGAAAAAGAATTGAACTCTGTGTGCTTCCCTGAGTATGAAACACCTATAATCATTTGAGCAAGACTGGCTAGAAGGCACTCAATCTTATGAAACAGTTTGAAGTTTCTAAATTTTTTTTATTAAAAATAGGAACAACGTTAAAAGCAGACTCAACTGCTTGTTCTTCCTCACTTGTGGTAATCTGAGCCTCAACTCTGGTCTCTAGACCAAGGCAGACCAATGCCCTAACCACCAGGCACAACTTCTCAGAATAGTTTTCCTTATAGCATACAAGGTCATGGTTCACTCACAACTCCCTTCATTCCATCTGAATATAATATTCCTACATCTGATACTTTATTTACCCTAAACCTAGCCTAGAAACAGCACTGCAATGACAAATTTAGCCCCTCAAGATGACTGGAAGACCCAAGCACCCTTATCTTGATGAAGACACCATGACAGTCCAGGAGACGGCCGTTGTCCCAGCAGGAGGTAAGCCAAAGTAAAACACCTATCAGGTACCAGAGGGGACAACATAAATAAAATGGTGGCTTCTAGAATGGAGGAGGATGATGGAAAGACTCTAGATGACCTCCAGCAGGACAAGTTTTTGTGCAAAAGATCAACGCTTGGGATTGGAACACAACCACAAATGCCTGAGGGAACCTGCTGCAAAAACAAGAGTGAAAAAAAAAAAGACAAGCAATATTCTTAAATATTAATTAACTTAACTCATTCCTCTCTGACAGTGTTAATGTTTTGGCAGGTTCCTGACAGCTTTTACTGGGAAGAATCCACACAATGTTCCATTAGCATATTTCAGTTTTATGTTACACATGGCAATTTATAGGTGTTATTTAGGATAATGCAGTATTATGTGGCATTTATGCCTCACTCATCTATTATTAAAAGCACTCTAGCATTTAGGTACTGAAGATCAGTAAGACCTCGGATGTTTATGCCATCATATTATTTTAGAAGTGGCTTAGTATGTACTTTGTGATTGCTTTATAGGTGGTTTTTCATGTACTTTCATAGCCTCTCAGATTCTGCACAATGTTTGTTTGCTTGTAGTAGGAGAGTTAGACTTGGATAAACATAAACATCATGATGATTTTGAAAAGCTAGTTACATATGATTATGAGACTATAATTATAACAGTATGTGGTAGCAAAAACTATCCCATTTAATTTCTGCATGCTTTTGAAAAACCAATCAAATCATTGAAGAACCGATGTAAATTCAAAGCTATGACAAGTTGCTCCCTTTTAAGGTATTTTAATTCTCTCTCAGAGGCATACCCTCTTCCACCTGCAGCCAAGAGCATACAGAGGCTGCACGTTCTCATGAGCAGCAGCCTGTTAATCCTGCACAGTGTTTATGCATCAGGCTGGGACACATGCTGCATTACTCTTCACAGCAGTCATGTGGCACTGACTAAACCCCAAGCTGAAGATGAAATTTTTAATCCATCCCCCCCAAGGCAACTATTTTGTGGCATGCATCTAAACTGACATACAGAATAATCTGAACAGGAAGGTGCTAGTCATTTAAAAAGACTGCCATTAATTGGTGATAAACAAGAGGTGTTCATTATGTTTGGACTTTTGGAGCAGGCAGAGTGCCTAAGTATTCCAGGATGATGCACAAGCGTAGCCAGAGACTAATGTAAACCAGGGACTCCACCGCTGTGGATTCACGGGCTCCTTATCTGCAACTTTGAGGATTTTATTGGTACCAGGGATTAAATCAACTATTGACTGTTGCCAGTGTGAAATGCACCTGCCAGTCTTTCATGATTCCAGAGACCCATGTTGGTGTGGTCATTTTACTAAAAAAGATTACAGGCTGATATTGAGTTGTATCATTTCCTATTTGAAAGGAAACACTGTCCATGATCACAGCAAGTAAACATTTTGAGCATTTCCTTCTCAGGAAGTGAATGGGAAGAACATCTGAGCCTGGAAAACTGCACTATGTTGCGTAGCTTGTAAATCAGGAAGGAAGGGGGGCATGTGGTTATCTTATGGGATACAATTGTTCTGTGGGACCCTTCCTTAGCACTAGCTTTGAAAACACTGATCATCATGTTCTACATATTCCATGGCATCAGAGATGAGGCATTCCTCAAAAAAGGGTAATGAAAATCTTCCCAGAACTGACAAAGTACTACTGGGCTGCATGTTCCAGTCTCCTACAGGATCACAGAACCAAATCCACCTTGTAAAATTAGAATTATACTCTGTTAGGTAGGAACAAAGGTTTCAGCTTTTGCAGCCTTTTGATCTAATGGAAAACTATAAATGACACATTTATGTGATGCAAATGTGCCTTTATGGGACAATAAACCTATTCAAACTGTGTAACTTCAGCAAGCCCCTGAAAATGATACCTACAGGCATTGTATGTTTTGATTTGCTTGTTTAATTTAAATCTGGAAAATGCAATAGTACTACACAGAAGGATGTAATTCTGCTCTACTCCAGAAAATCTAGTATTTTTCCTAGCATTACTGACCATAATCTATTGAGCATCTTTGTAATTCCTAAGCTTATGTTCCCTTCCCTAGCATTCCATGGCTTTTATATTACACAAGGGAATAATTCTAAATTGTGACCAGTTCCTGTGAAAAAGTGTTGTACACGAGAACAGGCAAGTGAAGGACTGTTCTACTTTGGGACAAAATGTTTCTGAGGGCAATTACTCATTGGTGTTCTGTAAGTGAATGCAGCCCCTTATTTGGAAAGTACATCCTTGCTTTCCCAATAAATTATCAAGCTAATCTATTTGGTAAAAAACGAGAAAACAAAATGAAAGGAAAACCATTCAGTACATGGAAATTATATGCTACGATTTTCACCACTGGAATGTGAAGGAAAATCAGAAATATTTTGGTTGTACTTAAATCATATTTAATGTAAAAGAAAAGTAGAAATGCCTTGGGAAGCACTAATGGATAACACATTTTTTCATATAGAGAGCTTGCTAAAGGTACTTGAATCAAAGCAAAATTGAATTAATTCGCCTACATTTTGTTTGCTCCCAGGGACTTAGACAGAAATTACTTGTAAACTATTGTTAAGGTCTTTCTTCACCCTGAATCTTTTTAATACCTCTTTAATACACTTCTGTTCTTCTGGAGATAAAACTGATCATAAGATTTGACATGGCATGACTTATTAGTCCATTGATACAGTCCCTTTGGAGATATAGTAAGGTACAGGCCAAACACCTATAACTACCTATGTCATATATTAACGGAGAAATAAAACCTGTCTGAAAATTTCAGAAGGCCATTCCAACATAGCTTTAAGGCTGAATTGAATGGATCAAAGTATTCTGCTTTCTCTTTTGATATTCTTCTATCACAGAAGGTTGCTCATATGTAAAGGATTAAAAAATACATCCTCATATTAAAAAGAGAATTATCTCCACAAAAGTTTAAAAAGAGGAGAAAAACTCTATCTTGCACTTCAGTTGCATTAAAATGTGGAATAAAGCTGAGAGAAATATTTTATTCCTACTTGTACAATTTTTTCTCATTTAATTCCTTCTTCCTTTTCCACTCTTCTATCATGACTTTCCCTTTACTTCTTTTATCCCTAAGCTCAAGATATGCAGCTTAACCATCATTATGGCGTTATAGATTTTCTGGAGAATGGAAGAGGAAGGAAAGGAAACACTTCTGAAAAAAAATTGTATCATAAACTTTGGCTTTTTGCATCTGAACCTTCTGCCTTTCACTTTCAAATTTGCTAAACATGGGACACTGACAAATTTCTCTTCTGACCTGCCACAAATCTAATGACCATTGTTCATGGAGAGGGTAAGTGGAAAAATAGTATCTTGCAAGCCTCTAATCAAAACACTGTTTTGAACAAGTCACACCCAAGCTGCTAAGGAGTTATTCTGTAATCACCTCATTCCTTTCCCATGCGAGAGGAAAACAATCTGAAGCCAGTGAAAGCACACTGATTTCTACAAGCTCAACAATCCCCAGAAGATGAACATCGAAAAATCAATTTAAACAGACAGAAAGTAAACAATTGTTCCTGTATTTTTATTTTATGCTCCCAGAGGAGAGGGGAGAAATAAGCTTGCTCTGTTGTTTGTCTTCTTCACCATTCAATAGCCACTTCAACACAGTTCCTGAGAAAGGCGACGGAGGGCGGAGGCGATGGCATAAACCCGTCACTGCCTTTGGCGGTGCCGGGGCTCCCAAGCAGGGGGCTCAGAGGAGACGAGAGCGGTGGGGCATGTTCTGGGGAGCGGGGAAGGCCAGAGGAACCAAGAAAAATCCACCTAGCCTTTGACTTCCATTTCCAGTTTTTCAGCCTCTCTCCTCCTTATCCCATTCTTATCTCCCTCTCAAATGTTTCTGCTCTGTAGCAACCAGATGCCAAAGCTGATATTCTTGAGTGAATAAGCATACGTGTGTGACGTGGTTTAGGCCCAGCTGAGCACCACGCACCGCTTGCTCACCCCTCCCCCGGCAGGGTGGGGAGGAGACCGGACAAACAAAGGCAAAAGGCTCCTGGGTTGGGGGAAGGACAGTTTACTGGGACAGCAAGGGAGAGGGAAACAAACAACAACAGCACTGATAACAGAGATACACAATGAGTGATAACAGAAAGCAATTTACTGATCCCACCACTGACCGGATGGCTCAGCCCACCCCGGAGCCAGGCCGAGCCCCCTCCCCGCCCAGCCCGGTTTATGGTGAGCATGGCGTCACTTGGTACGGAATAGCCCCCGGCCAGCCTGGCTCACCTGGCCTGGCTCCTGGTGACATTAACTCTGTCCTAGCCAGAGCCAGGACAGGGTGAGAAGAGGGGTAGCTATGCCAAACTGTGGGTATAATGGATTTTGTAGGTGCTGACGGGCTGCTGGCGTGCAGGCCAGCAAGGGACCTTTTGTGTGTGAGCTGAGCCCCACAGGCAAGGCAGGATTCCAAAACTAAACACAACAGAGGTGTGGCAACGTAAAAATTTAGGAATTGCAGGGTCAGGAAGAGGGGTGAGGGTGCAGTAGAGCTGATTGCCCTGTGTACCATTCCCATGATGCCCTTTGGGCGGAAGGCAGCACGTTTTCCATGCAGTCATTGCCCCATATTGGGAAGTCCAGGTTTAAGTATTTTCCCAGGATGGCACATGTTTGAGTAACCACGAGCTTAAGGGACCAGGAAGAATTTTATTTTATTTTTTTTTCTTTCTGTTAGATTTGACAAAGTGTTTTGCCTTCTTCCTCACAATATCTGGAAGAACAGTGTGTTTAAAACAACAGGACACAACGGTAAAGTTGACAGTTTATAAGTAATAATTTTATGGGCCAGTGTTCGGTGCAGCCAACAGGGAGGGGAGTTGGGTGGTAACTCATAAACCCCAGTTGACTTGGAAAATGATGGGGATACTCTCTGAAGACAGAAGTATCCTTTGCACCTTCTCACAGTCTCCTTTGTGAAGGCAGGAGCTGAATGTTAGAAGCTAACCTGAAGTAGCAAAAATGCTAAATATTGGCCTCTAGCGTATCAATTGTTATACAGGATCTCAGAAAATCCTTGATTTTGGGAGGGGGAAAAGGGACAAGTGAAAGTAAGACCTGATTTGTTCTGTTGCTGTTAAAGCTGTGTTAAAATGTATGCTGGCATCCATGTTTCCCCCCTCCCCATGTTCTGCTGGAACTGCTATTTACGTACTCTGTTTGGCAGACTGTGAAACATATGTCAGATACTCAGCTAGGGTAATTGGTTGTAGCTCCATTAATTGTGGTGGAAATATGCTGATTTATAGCAGCTGGGAATTTGGCCCTCTCCACTTATTATATAAATGTAGCTTCTGCCATTAATAACATGCAGCTTAACAGCCACTCATTAATTATGATTTCAAATGTTTAAAAGCTGTGTGCTCAATGCTCCACAGTACAAAATATTGAAAGTTGCTCCAAAAATCTTATCACCAAAGGCTGTCTGAACCACGCATGTGTGCCTCAGAGGAGCAGAAATGACCTCTGTGCTATGAAGTACAAAAGAAGACAAGAAGTGGTTGTGGAGAGGAAGGAAGTTGGAAGGATGATATTCAAATGGCCTCCACACACTTAACTTTTGTCTCTAGGTTAGAAAGTCAGTTTCTCCAGACTGCCTGAGTGGTGTGGGGAGGGAGAGCCTCCCTGACATTGCTACTTGGCAGCAGACACTGACTTAGTTGTGGTTTCAGCTATTTTGTTTTAGTACCACATTGCTGTAAGTTCTTGGAATTGAAGAGCTCCGTAGATGTGCTCTCATCCTATTTCCTTTAAATTCTTTTTTTTCTTGCAAATTAAGCAACCATAATGTATTTACTATGTTACCTGTGTTTGCTGAGGACCTATATCCATGTTTTTCAGGAGGCTGTTTAGGAAGGCTGTGACACTCTCCCATGGATAAATGCTGTTGGACCCATCCAGGACTATGACGATGTCCAGCTGGGTTTTACACTCTGCAACACAAATTGCCACATATGAACTGATACTAACAAGGATCAAATACATCTCACAGCTTCAGTTACTTTTGTGATCAGTAACAAATGCATAGCCTTCTGCAGTGGGCCTGAACTGACATGTTCAACGCCAGCTATCGTTCATCAACTTTTGCATCGTGTTTTACATGGTTTGTGTTCCCTTCATCAGTAAGGCACTTTCTTGTAAGCAGAAGAATGGGATTAGAAGATCACATAACTGAAGTATTTACCAGTGACCCCTACCTTCTTCAATACTAATTTGTTCCTCTTTGATTTTGCCCAAGGACCAGGTCTTTAAGATTTTTATCTACATTACTAAATTGGGTTTGTATTAAGTCTTAACATGTCGTCATTATTTAAAAAGAGTCTTTTGGCCATAAGTAAAAAACACAAGCAACTATTTTTAGCAATTGTGTTTGGATGTCACATAGCACTCTACTGATTGTTTATACTGAGACAAATTCCAAAAGTAGCAAGAATTTAGGTCATAATACAGACAATGAAAACATTTACTTAACTTGGTAATGCTGGTAGCTAAATTAAGCAATTCGTACTTTTTGGTATGCCTATGTATATACATTTGTCTTGTTTGGCCCTTTGTATTCTCAAACACACAAGAGAATTCCTGTGGCACACATACCTTGCACAGACGGAGCAATTGCCTCAACAGATTCAAAAGTGGAGCTGACATTAGAGCAAACTCCAGTTGTGTAATGCAAACGTCCACATTTATAAGCGTAAAGTGGTCCACATGCCTTTAAAAGATAAAAAAGTATTAAATGTTTGTGTTATGGTACCTGAGGAAAAATCAGACTTCTTTCGAAACTAGCAAAAAGTCCTTTCTTACCAGAAAGCCTCCTTTTGGGTTAGTCACTAAGGTTGTTCCAAGAGTCATGTTTTCTTTTACTTCCACAACATTAGGAACTGAAGTAGCAGCTATAAATAGATTAAAATGTTAAGTATTTGGGAACATGAAAACAAAATGTTAAAGTATATATCCCCTAGCATGGAGCTTCCAGCTTCTAAAATAAATCCCAGACTGACACTGGTTTAATCAAATATTTTAGTATCCTTCCTCCTTCTTCTGCAATTGCCACAATCAAGAAAAATTTCTGAGACTGGCTTTTATCCCAGAAAGTTTGTCTGGGTTGCTGTCTCAAATAGTTTTCTTGAACTACCAAAAAGAAAAAAAGTAAATATAACAGCACATCAGGAAAGCATGAGATTACTGTTCACACAGTTTTGTTAATTAGAAAACAAACATTCATTATTTTAGCCTGGCCTGCTATACAAAACAGCTTTTAGATTTGTTACTGTTATGTTACATTACTGACATTTAGGCTTTCAAGGGAAAAAAAAGAGATTAAAAAATACCAAGAGAGGTGTATTTAGTGCAATACACTAAATTAACAGGAAGTCTCTTCCTGTCTACATTGCTTATCTCTTGACATGAGCAAGAAAATTATTAATGCACACCTGCGTCATATTAAGATGCATCAGCCTGGTTCTGGCTAGTTATGTTCTTATCAAAGGCTTACTGATGGCATTATGAAGGCGCTTGCTGGCTTCAGAGAGCTTTGGAAAGGGTAATCCATGAATCTATGCTCCATGGCCAGGACTGCCAACCACAGTCAATCAACGCCGGTCGTAATAAAGTTTTGATAACACAGCCAAATGCCTGTTCTAAAATTATAAGCATGTTTTCCATAGAACAACAAGAAGCTTTAAAATAAAATTATTTTTGACGTTACGAGCACAACTTCCTTCACATTTAGCTCTGGAGTCCTATGGAAGTTTTCTCCATTGAAAAAATTTTAACGCATATTTACTAGCTACAAATCTCCTAAGATCTGACCTCTATTATTCCTCCACGTGACACAACTTTAATTTTCTTTCATACCTGGTAAGTTCAGTTTTATGCAGGGTGATTGGTTGTCCCTTCCTACAGGGCATTTGTATACATCTCCTGTTCTTTTCTCAGGTTGGCCAACTAATGGTGAACCAATAAGTACCCTGCAAATGAAATAAGTTACCTGAAATTTCTTCTTTCTTAAAAGGCACGAAAGTCAGCAAACACAACTTACAGACAGAGCATAGCCACAGCAAGCTCTGTACAAAGGGTACAGGATGGCAGAAGCAGCCATTCTGTCTCCTCTTTAAAAAGGACACAGAAAGAAGACGAGCCTATATACCAAATCACACAATAGAATAACATTTTAAAAAAAATTCCAGTGGAAAATAAAAGCAATATTGGTGGGTGGATGACAAGTATTAAAAGTAATACAGAAGGAAATATCTGTTTTATTTAATATCGCCTTGATCTTTAATATATTTTAGAAGAAAATGTCTATTCAATGCTGAGAGACCAAATGCCAAAGGAGACACTCACAAGCACCCAGAAGAAGAATTCAGTCCTAAGTAATGTGGGCCAGCAGTGTAAAACACGTAATTTTCCTTCTCACTAATAAAAATTAATGTTATTAAAAGGGATTTTAAAAAAATCAAATTTTTAAAATGTTAAGGATTTTTATCTTGTGCATTTTTTTCAAAATTTGGTGTGATCAAAAATCACCAATCTCATATAGTACTTTGCAAGCATCACAAATTAGCATCCACTCCTAAATCCAGTTTTCAGCAGGAAATGCTGGTTAGAGATGGACACTGGTTTTGTTCTCAGATCTTCATTAGCTACACCAAATAGCCCAGCATTACCCAGCAGATAACAGCTGGCTCCATTAAATGTGTAAAGAACTTGGGTTGCATTAGAATTCACAGCACACACTGGAAACAGAAATCCTGCCATAAAGACTAATAGTTCAGTAAGATTTGTTCCTGAACGCTTAGAAGATTGTGAAGAGTTATCGAGAGAACCATTTCAGCCTTTAACCATAAATTAATGAGTCCAGGCAGAAGATACTTAAATAGAATGACATAATAGGTAAAATGTAGCCTATGGATTTAAAAAAGACAGAAGGGAGAATTTAAACCCAGTACACAATCCAGCTTAAAAAAAAAACAAAACAAACAAAACCAAACACAAAACCAAAAAACACCACCATACCGGAATAGGTCATTGTGATCCATTAAGATTTTTTCATTAATAAGAAATTAATTAATTCTAAATCAAAATAAAATGTTCCAAGTCTATACTGGATCTGACTGCTCTTTCAAGCTATATGCTGTAATATACGCAATTTTTACACCAAAACTTAGAAACAGGCACCACAGCCTATCCTGCATCCTTGACTTCCATTTAACTGCAGAGAAGCTGAGGGTGCATGACATCCCACGGGAGGTGATCAGTGCCCAGCAGGACCACGTCCTCATGCTGTTCTTTTCTCAGAAAGAGCATACCCCGTCAACAGAAGTGGTCTGAAACGCTATTTTGTCTTTTTTTGCACAGGGGATTTTTTTCAGCGGAGCCCAGTTTTATTGAGAAACAACTGCAGTCACGTTCACAGAACATCTGCAGCTGAAAAGCTCTATCTGTGGTATCTAGGTAGTGTTGTAACAGTTGACAAAGCATCACAAGGCTGCTTTGTATATTTATTTTATGTGTCAATCTGCATATTTCCTGCTTTGGATGTTGCTATGCTGAAAGCAACATGAAGATTTGACAATTTAATAACAGGTCTGGAGTTTAATTTCAGAGATGTTCAGATCAAGGACACTAGTTTAGATTCCTGTCTTCCTTCAACTACTGGAAGAGTCACCATTTCCAGCTCATGTTATTTTTTGCTGTTGAAAGGTTTCACAACAGTTTACAATAATATAGCTTACTTTGCAAAATGCCAGCTCCTAGAGCAGATACCATTTCCTGATGGTCTAAATCAGCTCAAAGAAGGTCATTATTATTCCCTCATGCAGATGTATATTTAAACATCCTACAACCCGGGCAATCAAGAGCTAGCATTTTCAAAAGCAAGCTCTGCACATTTATTTCAGTGAACATCCTCTACAGCCACCGGTGAACACTGTGTCGCAGAGGTGGACAGACGCTCGGAGTCAGACAGCCCCGTGCTTGCGGGGGTGTTGCTGGGCACTGCGGAACAGCCTGACCCGGCTGCCACGCAGCCACACGCCTGTCGTCCCAGGCTGCCCGCGGGAGTCCCTGGGTTCACCAGAAATGTCAAATTTCTGGCAAAGCTCTGGGAAAACCAGAGCAATCTGCAAAGAATGATGGAGATGTAAGGATTCCCAAACCTTTTACCGTTCAATCATTATTTCAGTCCTCCAGCCCAGCGGTTAGCCTGTGAAGTTTGTTTTTACAAGGGAAAAGCATAAGCAGGAGTTTCTCAAAAGACCAAGAATTAATGATTGCAGTAAGCACGCCAAAATGCAACTTCTAAATCAGGAGAACAAGAAGAAGGAAAAGAGAGGTTAAAAAGAAGGCTCCACATCTCAAATGCAAATATATTACCAATTGCAAGACATAATTAGCCCTCCAAAAAGGAAGCCACGCTACTGTATTAATAAGTATTTTGACAGAGATATCCTCCCACCAGTTAAAAAAAACTCAGTTCAGACAACCTCTGACAGAAAACTTTAGAAAAAAATACATAATACAGATTACTTAGGTAAAACAGGAGCAATTTCACTGCCAATATATCAACACGAAGAAAAGATAAACAATGATTTTATTTGGTAAATAGAAAAAATAGGGCTCAGGCATAACACTAAACTTTCTCAGCTCCACCAGTGAAGAATTTACCCACTTTGTGAACTCATTTATGTGTTTGAGGCAATAAAAGCAGATATAAATTTGGAGCTTTCAGCCTCCCAATCTTTCCAGGTTTCCTTAGGACTGCGCATTAGTCTAAGAAATGTGACTGGCAGAATCTGACCCTTACATATCTGGCATACTTACAAATAACAGTATAGCACCTGGGTCACCAAATACCTGATAATCTGCAGTTTCCATTTAAGAAAAGAAAAACAGCTTACCATTTCCCTTCCTCATTTTCATACTGTTGGACTGTGTACCCGAACATGTCTTCCAGAGGCCCGCTGAAGGTCATTGCATTTTTTACATCAACGTTGGAAGAGCCGACAAGGGGAAAAAGAGCTTTAAAAAAAAAAAAAAAAGTAATATGCAGCAATACACATAAAACCTGAGACTTCAAGAAATCAAAGTTCAATTACAATTTAACTGAGGGTACAAGTCAGGGGTTGAAAGTGGCATTTTGGGCATAATTATCACAGCTGGTAATAGATTTAAAACTTCCTTACACATACATATGCAGCTGAATTCAGAGATGTTGGCAACCAGACTTCTGTATCCAAAATCTATTTTGCAAAGTCCACCACTTCCTTGTAAATCACAATTCAAATAACATTAAGTAACATATTATCTTTAATAGTAAATAAAATAATATTTTCATTATCTTTACTACTTTTAGCTCCATGTATTTCTAATGCAAGAATTTTACACAAAATGTTCCTTCCCTCATTCAAGGTCGTAGTTCTCAAGTTTTCATAAATCTGAGAATTAACTAATTTTCAACTGTTGGCAGAAGACATACATAAGAAAAGAACGAAGAAAAGTTTTTAGATGTATTTAATTTTACTTTATATTAGAGGAAAAAAACATATTGTTTTATCTTAATTCTATTCTAGAGTACCTGTAAACTTTTCATATTTGGAAAAGAACAGAATAAATTTTTAATGCAACCAGGTGCTGTTATCTCAAAAGTACACGTATGTGACTATCTGCAGAAATCCAGCTTTTATCCATCTAGGAACAATGGCTCTACAGCAGTGGAGCTAGACTATGATGAGATCAGTCATAACAGCAGATGCTTCTTCAGACTGATTTCCCATACCCTAAAGCTCAGTGATCACCATCAGTGAAAAGACTGTAAAAAATATGACTGCATAGCAAGTTTCAGAAAAATTAAGTATATAGGGTGAAAACTCCAGCTCGAAGTGATAGTCATAACACACCGTGAGGTTCATAAAGAAGCCAAAATTACTATTTATATATAAAAATAAGGCCATTTATCTTTTCTTTATTTTTTATTTCTTATAGTGATCTCTTCCATCTTTGTCATGTTGAAGTCAGTTTCAAAAGCAACCACTGAATCTGCGGCTGCAGAGCTGTGTATTTATTTTCAAGAGCCAAAAATTAGTTGAATTTGTAGAACATCAATATTACTCACAAACACAATTATACACAACTTTAATTTAATTTCAAAGAAGCATTTCATGATCATTTGCTGACATTTAACAGTTACATAAAAATACCCAAATCCATAATACTTGCTGCATGTCAAAGCATCTAAATAATGTCCAGTTACTAAAATATATCTGTGCTATTCACCATTGAGACAATTATATTCTCATAGAAAGTTTGTTACTATAATTAAGCTCCCAAGTGGTCAATGCTAATCTGTCTCTCTCAGCAACTTACTTCCTGCTTAATGCAGTAAAATTATCACAGAAGACTATTTATCATTTAGGAGGTATTTCCAGTTTCACTGGACAGCAGAAAAGGAAAAAGTTTCATTTGTGTTATTTTAGTTTTTCTTCCTCCAGTCAGAGTCAGGAAATATAAAGAAGTGAACAAACTAAAATAGAGTTTATTTTTATTCTTCAGAAAAGGTTTATTGCAAACGATAAGGAAAAAATCCATGGCTGACAGTCTGACGGGAAATAATTTGCCAGAAAACTAATCCATACATCATTTGTCTTCCTTAAACACTTACGTTTAAAGAAATTCTGCTATGCCTGTTCATGTGCAATATTTTCCTCCCCTAGTCTTGGTCATCAAAGCACAATTAAATTGAATAAAATAATGTTTTAAAAATTCAGTCAAGTTATTACTGTTCAAACCTTCTTTTGTTAAATTTCAGAGTAAAAATAATTGCTATTATTGACACCATGTGTGGGATTCAGACCACATCATTTACACTCTCAACCTACCTCCTAGACAATGAAATGGTTCTAATGAGATCCCCTGCTAAAGTAACTAAGTTCATTATTTAGTTGAAGAAGAGAGGTAGATGCAAAATCTATCCATGTTGACTTGCTTCTTAAAGATCGCCAACAGTCTGTCCACTGTAGCCTCTCAATAAGATGGACAAAGCATCCGTCTAGAGGTCTTCAGAGGCATGTTTTCCCCCCTTTCTCAACTTATGATGACATTTAAAACATATTATGATATAAAATATTAAAGGCCACAGATGGCAGTTTATGTCTTCCAATTTACTTTCTCCTAAAGATACCGAAGGTTACTCTTGCACTCTGCTCTGTACACTACATTACGATATCTTCCATCATCATTCTATCATCTGCTGATAGACAAGAAATTTCTTCGCAATGACACAGTACTGACAACTATTGTGATTTTTACTGTGTATTCACTATACTAAATCATCCTGAAGTTTCCTGAATCTCTTATGCAATATACTCAAATCTCATGATTTTAATGAATACGCTTCTCATCCTCATACCTGTAACAGAAAGTTTGAAAATGCAAAATACTAAAACAAGCAAACTAGAAGAGGAATAAAAACCGCCAGGTATTTGCTACCAAGCCCCCAAATCCTTGTGCTTCTGAGTGAGGTCAAATTAGAACCAGCGATAATAATAAGTAGTCTTCTAAAAAATAAAGCTAGAGGAATCAAAAGCAGCTGGATGGGCCAGACTGGTCAGAAGTAGAAAGGACGTGACTCCACGCAGGAGGGAGTAGACCTGTACACCTTGTCGACAAAGGATGTTTTGGTTGCTAAATGTTATGTATTAAATGGGTAACTGGATAAGTTGATGGTAGACAAAACCACTGCAGGTTACATCTGGTTCAGGAAATCCCCTCAGCTGGAAATATTCAGAAACTGGAAGAAGAATATCATATATGCTTGCTCAGTTATTTTTTGTTTCTAGCTGTCGGATTACATGTACTCCTGCAGACGTGACACTGGACAAAACACGGCCTTGATTTGATCCAGTATGGCTATCCTTTTGCTCTCTCATCTTCCCGTTCTATCTTAGCCAGAAATCAAATGCTTTAAAGTTTGACTTCATGCACAAACTGTGTGGCGTATTTTAATATGCAAATATATTACATGACCTTCTGTGGCTTCCATGTGCTATGAAACATCACGAGCATAATGTTTTTGAATAAAAGTAAGGGTCATGATAAGCAGTGTAAGATTAATTTATAAATAATTAATAGATTTAAAGGTGTATCGTTACATTTTCTACAGATTCTGCAAAAGGGAATCTTACTAGTGAAAGATAATGTTTAAATCTGCAGATGGTAAATGGAAAAGTGGAGTTTACAGTGATCCACATTACACTGTTAACTAACAATAATCTACTGATTTACAGCAACCTGGCTTTCACATTTTTGTTTCATTTTTCTGTACATTTTACATGCCCTGACGATTCAGAACATTTACAAAAACCCAAACTGATTGTCACTGTGAAAATGATATTTTATATTAATAACAATATCTAGCTTGCAGTCTTCCAAGCTTCCAGTTTCTGTCTATGCACACATTCTTATCCGTTTCTAGCAAACTTGCATATATGAATTAAAAAGACTACTGGCACAAGTAGCGGAGTAAGAACAGCTACAGTAAAGTTGGAGAGGTTTCTTTTGAGAGTTGTGAGGATTAAGGAGAAAAATAACAGTTTTTTGGGAAGGTACGTAGTATTTAACTATATCATTAAACACAACTAATGTAGGCAAATTAAACTAAGATTTTGAATTATTTCATGTTGTGTTAACAGAATGACTAAAAATACAGATCAAAACACTGATCAGAGATGCAGAATATGTTTATCAAAGGATAAACCCGAAGTTCCAGGTTTAACAAGAAACAAGGCACTGTAGGAAACCTGGCACAGTGTCCCTCTCACTACCAAGTCAAACCGAGAACGCTAGCTAATGCATGCAACATTCTTTGCTGAGCACAGTTTGTACCTATACGTGAAAGGTTAACACTCCGTCACCAAGACAACAACCCAAATATTTCTATGACAAACCTAGAGTAGTAGTTCATACTTGTCCAGTAGCTACTAATAAAATTTTTTCTCTTTTTTTTTTAATGAGTTCTTTTAACCAAACATTCGTGCTGTCTGCTTGGTTAGTCTGCGTCTAAACTGCGCAAAACTACATTTCCCTGGCACTTGTCCACATGGATATTGCCTGGCCACTCTAACCTTTGCAAACAGAGAACTGCAAAATAGGCACCCTTATTTTCCTAGAACAGATGGATATAAACAACCTGAACTGCAGAACAAAGCCTAACACCTGGCTCTTTACTGTGAAAAATAGATCACTGCAAATCACCCACAAGAAGTGACATAAAGACTGACTTAGCCAAGAGAAGAGAGTAAATTAACTTAGCATATTTTATCTGTGCATGGTCTGTAGTGAATAACTATTGCATCCTCTATAAATGGTGGTTATTCTGAGAAATACAAATGTTTTTACAAAAACGGGAAAGGACAAAGTTGCACTTTGCTTTGAACAGGGCTCACATGTTGGCCGCACACTACGTCACTCCACCAGCATGTGGTCAAAGTGTTGTATTTGTTCCATTTCGTACTTACTGCTATAGCATTTCAGGTGTCCTTATTAATTCTTCTGCATTTTGCAAGAAAAGACTGAAACAAAGCAGGTCTAAGTGCAATCAAGGAGGACAACAAGCCAAATAGAAATCTCTTGCAAAAGTATGCACAACTGGAAAATTGGGAAACTCAAAAAAAGTTATTAGCAGAAAAAAAATCAAACTGCTTCCATCACAGAAAATAAGAGGATAGAGAAATCTAGGCTGAAGATTGAAATGACATTAAAATGTTTTATGGAGTTCTCAAATACCTTGACCTCTTGGGGGGGGGGAGCCTTGTACAGCACATATTACAACCAATGATGCTGTAAGGATATTTTAAAGACCTGCAAACGAGACAGGAGTGCAATACAGAAACACAGAACAGTCCATCTGATCAACATGTACCAAAAGCTAAGTGATATTAGGAAGGATGTCCGAGTTGATAAGGCAATAACTGATGGCTTTTAAAAGTATTTTATGCCAATATTGCAAAAGATCTCTGTTGTGATCTTAGAAAACATAACAAGCAAACAGCATAAAAGGAAGCAATTGGGATGCTGGGGACAGTTACTCAGTGAAGGGAGCAGGACTGGAACCATTGGCTTGGCCTCCCACAAAGGCTTATTTTAAAAATGGTGGCAAATAGTAGCATCTTCTGCTTTTAGAAAACTCTTTCACTTGAGGAAATTGATACCACTGAGTGTTGGCGTGTGCAAGCCTGTGCTGCTGCTCTCAGCTAGCTAGAATCAAGCCAGCAGCAGAGAAAAAACTCCGTCCTTCACTAAGTGCAGCACTGAGCCCCAGCAAATGAAATATCCTGAAAGCTGAATCTTGTTAGCAGCAACAGCACACCATGGGTTTGGGTTCGAGGCTGGACTGCATCTGGCTGGGAGTAAGGGAAGATTAAACATGCATCTCCTTCAAAGACATACCTATAAAAATGCTATTTGTGAAATCAAGGCTCAAACACGTGAAAGTGGATTCTTTGCTGGACCAGCAAATTGGAAAATCTTTATATTTTATTTTTTGCTTCATTTGGGATAGTGTCACTGCAGGATTATACTGTCTTCTCTTATGAAAAAGAGATTTAGTCCCAGACATCCCAAATGGAAGAAAACACGAGGGCGTTGTACAATTGCCATCTGTGAGCTCGGGGGCCGCAGTGCTCTGCCTTCGTTGCGGAAGGCCAAGGAGGCTGCAGCTCCATTCAGTTCTGGCTGGCTAAATATCAGTGTGTTTCAAATAAAGCTGTATATTAAAAAACAAAACAAAACAAAAAAACCAGTTTCAACTTCTGAAACTTTTTTCAGTACTGCTTAAATCAAGTCTTTTATTTTTCAGGGCTACAAAAGAAACTTTGTATAATTTTGCCTCCAGCATTTTTTCTTTAACCTTTGAAGAGCAAAAGATTGACTTTCTGGAATGAGACCAAATAATTAAAAAAAAGACTTCTTATTCAAAGTAGATAAATATCCCCAAAAGACAAAGAAATATATATTTGAAAGTGCTTCCAGATTCAGTAGCCACAAATTTTGCTTTTCAAAACCATGTTAAATGCTTTGTACAATCCATTAAATAAAGCTTCCTTTGCTGGTTATGTACTGAGTAATTTGTACTGGAAAATAGCTGTCTAATGTGGTGTCAAGTCTGAAAATATACTGAATCAATGCTTTGTAATGTGGTCCCAAATGAGTAATACAATGCAATAGGCAAAACTTTTGTAAATACAATAGCAGAGACCAAGAATATGTGCCCCACTCAGTTGACAGTCATCAGAACAAAACTATTTTGTTCAAAGTTTGGAAAGCAGTCCTCTCATTGGCACAATTCTTAGCGTTTGGCAGTTTCTCACGGAAGGGAGAAAAAGCGTTAGAAATGTGCAGTCACATACAGAAAACTTTGTGAGGCCAGCTACTAGACTTGTGCAGAGGCTTAGCAAATTTAGCAGCTTGATGGAAATGAAACGCCTAGAAAATGTTTCCGCTCGTCTCCAGTGATCTCCAGTCCATCTTTCGGATGCAGTTCTTCTATCAACACTTAACTCCATTCAAGTCCATACAATCTTCATGTTCCTCTCTAGGCCCACTCTCATTTGCTATCAAAGAGCATTTCCTCCTGAACGTCCCACTGCAACTTTTGTTTCCTATCATCTAGCTTTATCTATAAGCTCCAAGCACCCTTCATCTCTTGACCTTTTCTTTTGAGGTAAAAGTTATTTATAGTAATCTATAATTAACTCATATGTCACACAGAAAGCATGGTTAAAATGAATGTGTATGTTATTTTTCTGACACAAAATCCAGTAGCTTGGAAAGGAGCAAGACATTAATTTCATGCAAAAAGTGAATAAACATAGACTCTGGCCTAAAGAAAAATGTGTTCTTCACAATACTCTCCAAAACTGCTCATGGACCTGTAGGTTTTCCACTGCACAAAATTTCTCTAGATTGATAGGAAGAGCCAAGTATGATGTTTCAGTCGGTTTTCTGGAAGCTTTCTACTTGCTCAATTTTTCTGAATCCCAGTTTTGTAGGCTGATGTCCCGCTGCTGTAAGCTCTCTACTGTGTAGCTTTGTTGAAACCAGACGATGTGAATCATACCACACAGAAAAAAAACCCTAAAAAATCAGTGATAATCCGAGAACTGATGCAAAAATAATGCCTAGCTGAAAACTCATGTTACTGACTCCCTACCAGGACGAAGGACAATTATTATCATTTTGCCTTCCTGACCTGATATCATCATTCATTAATTTTCCCCTCCCCCAATTGTTTTCAGGGATTGTTAGGTAATTTTTCTCAAAGGTCAGCAGTCTTAAGGCTAATATCAGAGTGGAAACGCTTTAGTGGCAATAAAGGCTTTCTGAAAAGCAGCAACTTTTTCCATTTCTTTACTTCACAATGGCTACAAACTGCTGTCTTTCATCACCTTATGCTGAGCATAATCATTGGCTCGCTTTCAACCGAATCACTCAAGGCTTCAGGAAGAGAAGAAATCCTCCAAAAGGAAGTGCAAATATCCTGATATGACCCTCTCACACCCAGCTAGCCAGGGCACCACAGAACTTAAATCCAAGCCAGTTTTTATATACTACAGCAAGAACACATGCAGTAAACATGCATGCTAAAAGCCAACAGCTCATATTTTATGTCCATAAAACACAACAGTACTAATTCAGCTGTGATCCAAGAAACTGTAATAAGTGCAGTGGAAGGGAAAAGATAGAAGCTTACGAATCTCTCTTTCCTTTGGTACCATACAACTCTGCTATGCAGTGATTTAGGGGAAAAAAAAGCCCAAAAGCAGAACGCTTGACCAAGCAAAAATTCCAGAGCCAAGCGAAGACGGACACACTTCTGAATTAAATCTCAGACATGTACATTAAAAGAAAATCCACTTGCAAACTATAGTCAAATTGTACAGAGAACACCTTTCCTATTATTTCTGATAATACAGCATCTATGCAAATTTTCACTGGAACACAACATTCATTTTCTTTATCTGAGGCATCTTCCAGTAGAATAAGAGGGAACCACTATGTTGCTCCAGCTTCTTATGTCATGGCTACATAAAAAAAGAATTGCAAGTTTCCCTGTTCACAATATGTACGCCCATACTTCAACAGGGAGTTGAAAACTCTTAAACTTTAAACTGCTTCTTAGCACAAAGACTTACATTATTTTTCAGACAAACTCATTACATAAAGCTAACAGGTTCCAGCAAAGTGTAAATCAAGGATTTTTACAAAACTGAACTCCATTTAAACTGCACAGGGAGATGCTACAACAGTCTAAGACAGAAAACACTTTTACAAAATTAAGTATCCTAGTAAAGTTTAAACTGATATTTTTTTTTTTTTTTAATTTTTTTTTTTATTTAATCATGCTTGCATTTTTCTGAGAGCTGAACTGGAAAGTAAGGGATGAAGCCTACTGTTGCTGAAAGTGATTTTTAAAAGGTTTAGAAATGCTTGAAATTGAGCTTAGACTGAAAAAAATGAACCATCATCCAAAAAATTCCTCCTTTCTATTGCATATGTCAATTCTTTGCAATGAATCAACTGTATTGTCAGTAACATTGTTCAAGATTTTTTAAAACCTTTTTCTGCTATCGGTAACCAGAAAAATGACTACAGCGAGAATATAGTTGATAAGAGATTGCTACAGGCAGTAATGGAAAATAAATCACCTATTTGCTGAAATGCTGGAATTCCACCATGAATGGTCCCCAGCTGCTTGGGCTTTCACACCGTGGGGCCAGATGGAAGTCCCTCCTCATCCCCAACTGCCCAGCAGGAAAACGCCTGCAGGGAATGTCAGCGCTGTCCTGCAAGAGCGCGGGGAAGCAGGCACCGCCTGTTGCACAGATCAGCTCTGACCTGCGCGCTAGCAAAATCCAGAGCTTGTCTCAAGCATGCACTGGCATGGGTAATCATGATATCAACTCTCTACCAAGATATACAGAGCTTTTCTGGTTTGAAACTTATGACTGCTCACTGCTAAAAGAGAAGAGAATCCTCAGCCACTGTTTCCTTGTTGTCTCTACCTACGAATTGGTCACCATGCTAAGAAAGCTTTTCTTGCACTGCAGGTTTAAAGAATATGGCTCAGCAATAACATACATTTTACATTTTTAACTGAGAAAACCAAGCAGACAATAACATGGGACTCCAAATGACCACAGTGGTCATTAAATCCAATCTGCCATGAACATAAACAACCATAGAGTAGCTGCCTGATCTAGAAAAGGCTACAAAACCCACTACACATACCCATCGCAAAAGACACTGCACCCTAAGAAAAACTGAGGATCAGCAATACAAACTTTTGCTCATTTGGACAAAAAAAACCCCAAAACTCAAGAACAACTGGCATTGCACGAGGCAATTGATAGACTGCTGCTACGTGTATTTATTTAAGCAGTTTTACTCATCTTATGGTCTAAGACAATCACAAGGACTTTCACAGGCTTGTTGTTTTTGTATGTCAGTAGCTAATCTCCAGTCTGTCTGTGAGGTGAGCATAATTTACAGGCAACGGATGAAATCAAGCTTTCTGTAAATGGATTTATGTACCAGTAAGTCAGGAAGTAGCATACAGTGTTCACCTGAGGCCATCAGAAAAACCAACAAAGCCAAAATACCAGCTTCACACCAGTATCACTCTGCTGAAATGAGAATGAAAGATACCACTCTAGGTATGTTAGAAACTTACTCCCTGAAATAATCATGTGTGACGTATGTGAAATAGAATATGATCAAATTCGGGGCCTCTACCATTGTCATTTCACAGTGCTGTTTGGGAAATAAAGTAATTTTTAAAATTGCAGTAACAGTTTATGAGGATGTAATATTCTTCTTTTACATGGTATATTTTTACAGTCAACATACTTTTTTTCTCCCAATTACAAAGTTAATAAATTCCCCAAAAGCCAGTATATCACCATGAATTATCAATACTGAATAGCAATGTACTGAAAAATTTAGCATAATAATATGCTTCATCAACCACATCTACTAATTTTTAAAGACTAAGACACTCAAGTAGCAGTAATAGCGTGAACACCTCTTTTGCTGTACCTTTGGTGTAGAGATTTTACTGGTAAACCAATGGAAAGCACTACAGAATTAATCACAGGTATTTTTACTGCAAATGTTCTTTTTTACTGGTCAGTAAACAATTCGGGGAAATTTGGAGCTAGCCATGAAGAGATTACATGAGAGAGGTCTGTTTCCCACCCCCAAATTAAAGCTGGACTCTAGTGGTAGAAAAACATCCTGTTTTTTAGATGCAGTTTAAGATAGAGCTTTCTACATGAATTACTGGCGCTAAAAACGTACATTTCCCCCCACAGCACATGAAGCACACCCATGACTTTAAGGGACCTGTCCTGCCCAGTGCTACTCAGAAAGTATTCTGGCGTTACCAGGAGTTCCAAAAAGAACCTGTTGCTCTTTCTTTCAAACACCTGTATCAACTTCATGAAACTCCCACGGAAGCTCAACAGTGAGGAAATTTTATTTTCTTGTGTAGATGCCACTTGTCCAGGCTAAAGTGAAGGCTGCAAACCTAAGGTAAACTTTGGTGTTATTTAAGAGCGGCTCAGTCCTCTAACGTCAACGGGAGCTGCGATGTTAAAAAAGGACCTCCTAAAAAGGCACGAAAGAACATCGTGCCACCACCTTATGTCCCATAATACTCCTTGCTGTATATTTGTGCTACCTGAGTATAGATTTAACATCAGCTTCATGCAAGTAGCACCCCTCCTACAGATTCAGCAGCGAGTGGCAGCGGATCACTTCCAACCGGGCAGCACAACAGTGCTGATGCGCTGTTTCTATTCTTTGGTCTAGAGCTCTTCGGATATGGAAGCTGCCTTTGAAACAGACTTTTCTAAGCTCCGCTGATACACACAGAGGACCAACTCACAGCAGCTCGCTGCAGAATCATTGGAGAAAACACGCTTTCTAAAGGAAACAAGGATCAATGACTTGAGTCTGATGCCTGTTCACAAATCAAATGCTAAACAAAATTCTTTTAATAATTCTTTATAGCTCCTGGAGGGCATCAAATACTCATTAAATTTCAATTAAAGCATTTTAAACTAACCAGACTAGTAAGTCAAGTCAGTCAAATGGCAAGTTTTTAGACTTTTTCTCCTGGAAAAGTATCAAGTACCTAATCTAAGCACCTTTGCGCCATCAGCTCAGCTAGCCCGTGTCACACGAGGTCAGTACTGTGGTGCAGCCTGTGGTGCAACACGCGTGCAACGGATCGGATCGATCCGAGCGAGGCAACACAATGCTCCACTACAGTAACAGCAGCCAGTGCTCTGCTCCTGTTCAGAGCTCAGGGCACAGGGTTGCTGGATTGATTCCTATCTATTGCTGGCAACTAGGTCATATTTTTCAGGGTAAACAAATTCCATATAAAAGCGACCTTTTGCTCTTATTTTTCTGACTGGAAGGCTGCTCCAACTTCTTATTTTTCCAGTAGTCTTTTGCTCTCCAACATACATGTATTTCTTGCCAGTTCTTATGTCAAAATAAAAGTGCTTAAGCTAGGGAACAAAGTAGTTTTAAAAGTGTTCTAGAAGTAAAAGTGAAAACTTCAGTTTCAACATACTGCTGCCTAAACCCCTAAACATTTTTCAGTGACAATTTCAATACTTCCNACAATACTCAGGGTGTTCCACAAATGACCCCCCCAAAAAAAAAAAAAAAAAGACCATTATAAATTCATATAACCTATTTAGGTTAGAAAGACAAGTCTTCAAAATGAGGAAAGGTTAGATTCACAGTTGTCAACATTAACTGTCAACACTAATTTGGTTCTTTCTGAAGATTTAATGAAACGTTTGTCTCATAACAGAAATACACAGGAACATGCAGGTAGACCTGGATAAAACATATGCAGACAACTTGCAATTTTTCAAGCAATCATTAATCTGTTGTTTACCAAGATCACAATACTTAACTGTGTGTTAATCGATTTTTAAGAACTGATTTCTGAGGATCTAAAGACAAAAAGTCTAAAAACTTGCCATTTGATTGACTTAACTTACTAGTCTGGTTATCTTAAAAAACAGTGCTTTAGTTGAAACAGCCTGAAACACTGCTAAAAAACCCACCACCACCAAACCTTTTAGCATTATTTTTTTCTGGCTTTCTCTTACAGTTTCTTCCCATTAAGCACCCCCTCAAAAACTCTGGAAGGTTTATTTCAGTCAGCTTCTGCTGTTGTTTTTTAAAATCTCTGGCTAGAAATTTTCCTTTGCTTATCATGCCGATTGCCACCGCAGCACGTCAGGGTGTTTGTTTCACCGTGCACTACATACTCCTTTTGTAAAAGAAGGCAGCTGTCAGACAGGTGTCAGAGGAAGACAAAGATCAGCCTCTCACAAGCCTGATCCATCAATGACTCCGCGCGTGACACTTGCGTAGCAGGCTTGTCAGAAGTGAGTTACTGCACAGTGACAGGGTTAGCAAGGTCTCAAAAATCTCAATTTCAAGTCGCAGCCTCAGGCTCGAGGCTGCTCTCCCTCAGGTGCCAGGTTAACCGCATCAGCCTGCATCTCACCCTCAGCTCGGAGGAGTGAACAGAACTGAGGACAGCTATTCCAAACATCCACTGCAGCGCTCTCTGGAGAGTCGCCTGCCCAGCGCAGCATCGCATGCTTTCCATTGAACCACAGCTCTTCATCTTTCCTGCCTGCTCTGGAGCTCAGAAAAGCCCTCTCACGAGGCAGCTGCTCCCTTCCCGCCTCTCACCGCCGCTCTCCCGGCAGCTCCTAGGTACCACCTTGCAGCCAGGGCAGCCGCGGCCCCAGGAGGCACACGGCTGATGCTCTCCCAGCACTCAATCTGAAGAAAGTCCATTTCAGCTTCTCTTAGCCACCCTACTGCAGAACAGCAATTTCCACTCATAAGAGGAATAAATTATATGGGATAAAACAGTTTTCTTTACCAAATGGAGTGGAAGTGGTCTTGTGGCAACTATTCAGGTAAGATAAACAAATGCAATTAATTTATCTCGTACCTTAACCAAAATACCTATACCAGTACTAAACACTTGAAGTCACAAGGCTGAACACTGCACGGCAAATAAAAGACAATTCTCTTCAGTAAAACCTGCTGCAGATTTCAGAGCTTCAGAAACGACTGAAGGGGATGCTCACGAGCACTCAACAACCATCACTCGTCCTACACGCGGCACTTGCTGCCGAGTTCCTCCTACCATAACCAAATCTTGAGGCCTGAAGACAACTATTGTGCCTGTGGCCTGACTCAGTTCTTTCAGCTACCAAAGCAACTACAAGCTAAGAGTCATTAGCTCTTTTTTTAACATGAAGATAACACATTCTTTGAGGATACTGCGTCTTTATACACATTTACGTATATATCTTTCCACATATTCTGTGTTTCATTTCTTTGTTCTGAAGTCCTTCCAGCAAAAAGTCAACTAAAAACATTTGTTCTAAGTAACATAAATGTCCAAGGGTTTGTATTAAGGCTGTATGGAAAACTACCTGCCTGTCTTCAAAAGCAGATTTGCTTGGCTGTCACCAGGTCCAAAATCTTTTTGAAACATACAGCTCTACTGAGGGCTTTTTTCTGACACGCAAAGACTACACCTGGAGTGTGTTATATAGGAACAGTACTCACTCAATTTCCTGTTGTATTCAGATCAGAAATCTGAAAATTGCCTCACACATCCCAAGAGGTATCACACCTGACACAGTTATGGTTTAGCTATCTCAGCCAAAATATAAAAATATTTATTTGCTTATACAATGTGGAATATTACTTACCAAAGACACTGACAGAAAAGGGAGCATCAGTAGCCTGGTGTTAACAATGAAACAGAAAAGGGTCTTAAGCTTCTATCTTCTGTCCTGTATGACTCCTTAAACCCCTAGACTCTTTCTTCGCTATGCTAGGCTTCACTTTGATTAGAAATTCCATTTTGGACTAGAGAAAAAACTTCCCATCAAGTCTGGTATGTACATTCCTAAAAAGGAGGACTGTTTTCAACTAATTAACATTGTCTAATGGCCCAGCTATTTCGTCAGATGATTCATGATCAGCTCTAATCTGACTTCTATCTAACTATTAGAGAAGTATGACAGTAATTATATTAGCTGTGAACTAGCATTTCCCAAAAAAAAGAGCAATAAATTAGAGATTAATATAGCAAAATCTGACAAGAGCTGGCAGGGTTTGAAAGCTGCTGCTTCATGTTGCATTTCCCAGAAGACACTGACTTGGAAGCAAATGCTGCTCTGATATCAGCCCTCCTCTGTTTCTTGTACAGCCTTCAAATGGGACAAGAGGAAGAATTATTTTCAGACAACAGAATAAACAAGTATGATTTCAGAGACCTCTTTCTCACACTCTGTGTTAGGCTAAGACACCTTAGGAGACAATTTTTTCACATAAATGCCACACTGCATTTCTAAAACAGTCAAGTTCAGAAGTTTACAGAGAACATGCACTACAGTTTGGTTGTTAGACTAGATATTTATTTTCTTTATATTCTGTATCATGCACGCAGTTATCCTCAAAGTCACTGCCCTACTTGAGTCAAGTATAAAAAGTGTGGCAGCACTAAACACCAGGCTTATTAAGCAATTCTTCGGGCAACCATCACTCAAGAAGCTCCGCAGCCTATGTTTACTCTCTCCACTGCTGCAAAAGCCCAGGCTCAACCCATGTCAGAGCCTGAATTAAGAATTATAACAATAATCACAAGACCCAAATGGTTAGGTATTTTCCTAACTCTAAGTTAGCAGAAAAATGAGCTTGTAAAATACTATCTTCCTATACAAAATCTGAATACAAGTCTCTACAGCAAGTTGTGGCCATTACAGAAGAAACCCAGATACTGCAAAATAATCTACTTCAATGCTATCTCTCTCTTCTGTTCCCATCAGCTGCTAAATCAAACCAAAACTGAGAAATCCTAACAACATCAAAACTTTTATCACTCACTTTGTAACAAGTTCCAGGTGTATATTTAACAAGAACGGAGAAATGAATGACACCCAGACCTGTATCATTCCCCACATTAGCACAGCTTGAAGATGAAACTTCCTTTGTTTAATAGTCATCAGCCTGAACCACCTCAGCTGCACCTAGCTCTACATTTTAAGAACTTCATTCCCAAATAAACATTTTATCTTTTTTTAAAAAAAAGGAAGTGATAAAATCAATTGGCATATCAGAGACCAGGAAAAAAAAATCAAGTCTGAAGTTTTGCCGTATCCAAAAAGGACACAGATAAGTGGTTTTCTGAAGTCATTCATTTTTTTTTTTGTTACTATGTGTCTTGCAGGAACTCTGATTTTGCGTTATAAACAAGGATTCCTAATTGCAGACCTTTGAATTGCAGTTTCACATTTTAAAAATTGCTTTCTTAGATCTTTTGTAGAAGAAGTGGACCACACACTGCACAAATGCGGCTTCAGATAAAACAGTAGCATAAACATTCTGAGAACATGTTTTTTCCTGCAAAACTAGACATCTATTCCTGTAAGAAACAGACTTGTTTTCTTTAAAAACAGAGATGAAAATCTGAGAGAAAAGTGAATGGACTGAGTGACTAAAAAAGATCACATACACGTGATTACACCTTTTATCTCCGCTTTATGAAACTGAGCACATTTTCTGGATGCATAATCCAGCTTCCAGAAAGACATTAAAAAGGCTCAAGCTATAAATCAGTCAACTGAGAAGGTAGCTATAACATACCATCACAGAAAAAGGCAAACCATGGTCAGCAGCTCAGAAAGAAGTTTAAGTAAAAATTTTGAAAGGGTACCTAAGATAGTTTTGATATTCAGGGCTACTTAACCTTTGAGAGAACAGTAGCAAATAAAAATTACTCCAGACATTTACAGGGCTTTAAAAAACATCATGCTAGTTACATCACAAATTAAGCTGAAGATGTACAGGTTCTTGTTACAATGGTGGAGTGGTCAAAAGATCATTTATTACCAGCATTTTACTCATACAGTGTACAAGGGTGAAGACAGGAGGAGGGAGATGAGGCATTCCCTAGGTCAAACACTGTTAAATGCTTTACAGTTTTACTGAAAGATTTGTCCTTTATAACTAGTAGGATTATTTTGGTCTCTTGCTGGTGGCGACCTCATGTTTTGCACCAAACTTTATTTGGTAAGCAACCACAAAA
>VXBL01001159.1:247925-260025 GCA_013400195.1 Aramus guarauna | reverse complement strand
AAAAAAAAAAAAAAACAAGCCACTGTTCAAAATTACTAAATACTTTATGGTGCAATTGTGGACAGTACTTAGTTCATGTATGTTTAGTTCCAAAGAAAAGACACAAAAAATCTTTTCCCATAGTTGTAGCACTTCATCATTTCATCTGCAGATAAAGTGCATTTCTGCAAAAGTGTGATCTAGAGACAGAGATTAAGGTCTGTGTTAAACAAGCATCTTTGTCAATATGGACTTCTCAACTATTTAAAAATCCTTAAATGTAAAAGATACTAGCAACCCTGGAAGTCTGCCAGGTCAAGCATCTGCAGCCACTGAACACAGCCTACTTTCAATATCAAGCCCTTAAGCTGTTTCCTGAAACAGGATGCATTTGTCTCATACTGATTGTATATTTATTTCATTACAAAAATGCTTACAAAGAAAAATTTTTAAAAATTCCCACCCTTCCATACTTCGAGCAACTAGATATGTATTTCTTTCAGAGACTTAATGCCATGACAGCAATAGCTAAAAAAAAAACCAAAAACCTCATGAATTGTAAAGTCAGTGCAGAATTTGAATTCTAAGTATAAATAACTCAAAGGATCACTGTGAACTTATTTTCTTACCAGATGTTTGCTGTTATATCTTAAAAAAAAAATAAAAAAAATCAAATAAGCAGCTAAATGGCTGCTTCTTTTCCTCGGTGATACACTACCACAAGCACAAAACATAGAATAGCAGAACTGCCATTTTAATCTTCTTATAGTACACAGCAAAAACTCCTCATAATTTCTTGTTTAAAATTGAACAACTGTAATCAGTTTGCTCTAATAAAATAACAAACCATTTCACAACTAAGGAACAGTTTGATTTGTCTCTCTGTTTGCAGCAAATTAAGAACTTCCCGGTGTATTACAATTTTGAATATATCATCTGTGTATTATTGCAACAAATTGTCATTACTTAGAAGGTAAATACTAACATACCAGCCTATCTTAAAGAAATTAACAACTTTTTTAGATATTAGGAGCCTGTTTAAAGCCATAGCTTGCTTCATGTAAGTAGTATCTATTGAAGGTCAGATTCTTCTGTTTCACACGTTCTTTACCTTTAACTCCATATAGCAGGAATTGGATGCTTTTTAGCTGGCAAAGCATCTAATCAGTTTAGGCAGATTTTTAAAAAGAAAAATAAAAAGACATTTTAATTTAACCAGTCCTAACTGCTGAAGTAAGCATACCTGAGCATTCTATGACTTGTGGCATTCAACATGATTCAAGACAAAAAAAGTAAAGCTCAAATTTAACAGTTTAGCTGTGCAAGCTGACTCTATAAACAACTGTCTTAATGGGCTTCCTTGTCTTCAGTAAGAGAAGAATCAAAGTGTTAATAGTGTACAGTTCTAACATAAGTTCTGTTCATGCATTCCTTAGACTGTGTGGATGATGGAAAACCCGTAAGTACTTCTCTATCAAGCAGTTTAGGCAGATGTTTCAGCTAGCAATAGATGCTATCAAATTCACAGAGCTTGCACACAGTACCACTAAAACCACTTTTTCTAAAGTTATTCTACCCAAACTAAAAGTTTTGGTGGTTTTATTTTTAATCTTCTATTGTTACGTCTCTTTCTGTATTTAAGAAGTCTTCCGCAGTTTTCTTAAACGAAATGTATTTTTGGCAAGTCAATACTGTTTCCCCCCCTCCCACTACATTTAAAAAAAGAAATGCTTATTTACACACACAACGTACACCATCAAACACTGGTTTAAATTGAACAAAGCCCTTGCAGAAATGTCAGAATCCAAAAGCAGTTTCTGCTTCCTCAGCCTAAGATTTATTGTCTAGTGGAGAAACAAAACTCATGGTGGCTTCCAATACTTCGAGCAGATGACATAATTGGAAAAGTAATTTTTACAGTTGTCATGATCTTAAGCTTTAATATTTGTAATCCTTACTTCTGTACCACAGCTTAAGTATGTTTTTACAGAGGTACACAAATAGACAGATACCAGATTATGAACTTAAATTATTTGTTGTCAAAATATTCCTCATGGAAACTAGGCTCCTGATTTTGTAATCCTTTTCATATACCTTCATATACCTTCTCAGGGTTGGGTGCTAAATAATCCCAATGCTAATTCATCAGAACACAGTTAACGCCAAGATACATGATACTTTGTTAACCTTTAGGACAATCTCCTAAAATAACAGCATTCAAAAAGGTAACTGAAATGGGTGCGCTGAGCTTCACAATTTGTCTTGCAAATGCTATTATATTAGGGACGAAATGGTTAATTTAAAGGGTCTAGTTTCTGAAAGATTGCTTCAAATGTTTCACAGAAATATTTAAGTGGGTAGGCTCTAACACCAAAAAAAACCTCTAAGAGATGATGTTGATCCCACTCCATCTTAGGAAGAATGGTGAGTTCCTAGTAAGATCAAGCACAGATCTTGCATGACAAAGTTTACATTTATTTCGCAATACTGTTTTCAAGCATTTAAACAGAAATAGACAGTCTGACATAATTTTATTCCTATTAGTTTATTACCTTTTCATACACATTCCAAAACACTAAGCTGCCAGTCTGCCTTAACATGCAGAACAAGCAGCTTTGGGGAGTCAAATTAGTTTCTTGTACTGCTGGTGACTGAGAGTGTAACTTGCAAAAACAGTCAGCTCCAATGCACAGTATACCAGTATTATTAAAATAGAACAGATATCCATTAGCATGCTGAACAGAGCTACATACTGGAAGAAATACTACTGAATACTTAAATTACATGTCATGGCACATCTGCATACAGTACTTAGGAAGGAAGGGCCTTTAATGTCATTTCAGCATGATCTGGAAAAGTAACTGCAGCATAAGGTCACTGTTATCAATCCTCTTCGGAGCTAGATTCATCTTCCTGGTCAGAGAGCTCAGCAACAGGAAAGCGCAGGATGGCTGCTACTCCTGTCAGCTGGCCAAGCTGCTCTCCAGACACATGAAGGCTGGAGAAAATGCGTACTGTGCCCATGTTCTCCCGTATGCTATCTACCAATTTAACATATCGGGCACGTGTAGCCACATCCTGGTGCCGGAAAAGCTCATCACTGATCAGCAAGGTATCGATGGCCATGGCTTCATTGGCCTTCTCCACGTGTTTTAGACCATAAAAAGCCCGGTCAGGCTCATGCTGCAGCATTTTATAGAAGTCATCTAAGGCTTTGACCTCACCAGCTGCCTTAGTGTCAGAGAGACGGCTAGTTACAGCTGGGTCGCAGAGGGCTTCCTTCAATGCATATTTATGTCCTGAGGAAGAGTGGACCTAGAGTAAAAAAAAGTCAAAGGTTTGATTTTTTTTAAATAAAAAGGACCATTTTCTTGATTAGCCAATCACAAAAGCTTCCACTATACATCATATTTATCTTTATTATTATTCAAGGAAGTTCTCTCTTGAAACCTACATGGTTCTTTTTGTAAAGGATCTCTCCTGCAATCCAAAGCCTATACCAAATCCCTTAAACTGTATTTTAAGAAGTGTAGTAGAGCTGTTTCTCTTGTTCAAAGACTAGGTTAAATATGCAAGCTGTTGCAGACAGTCCTCAAGGTAAGGCCACTTGAAACTGCTAACAAATTAAGACCTAAGCCTCTTCCTTTTAAAGTGTTCCAGAAGACCTGCTAAGACTGCAGATACACAGCGTAAAAGTATCCAGTCTTGCAAAACTGCACAGCTACTATGCTCGCAAAGCTGTGTGGTACATTAAAACTTTTCACACTTATTATTATCACTTCGGTACAAATGCCAACGGAGGCTTCTTGATGCAATTTGTCTCCTAAACGTTGTGACCATTAAGTACTGGGACATGCTTCCCCCCCCCCAGCCTTCCTACCTTGCGCAAGCATAGAGTACAGGCCTACTCCAATTAAAAATTGGTGCAAGTATCCTTATGAAAACTTATTTTAGGCTCTGAGTTTACCTATTTCAGTGAATAGCAAAAGAACCCCCACACTGAATCACTGAGATGATTAAGGAACAGGAAAAAAAAGCTATGGTCTGCATAACCTTTAACTATGTAGTACAAAACTAACACCACAATCAACTAACCTCTAACCTCTATCATATCCAGATACTTTCTTTTCTTCTTTAAAAAGCTTTGGAAAGCTGTTATTAAACATGCATGCTACACATTATGACGGATTAACGCTACAATTAAACTACTTTCCAACTTGTACTTCACTCTAATTGAAAATGAAATATGCTCTTATAAGGAAATTAATAGTTTCTCTACTCCACATTAAGGTATCCTAGGAAAGAACCATCCCTGTATCCTGCATAACTACCTTATAGTAGAATAATTTCCTTATGATGCTGACATCTGTTTTCTCTAATAAGTGAATTATTGGCCATCACCCTTGTAATTATCTTCTATTCTCACAGACAGCTCTTAAGCCTCTTTTCACCTGCTCTGGAGTCTGTTTAGCTCCTTACCTGTAGGAACTTGGACCTGTTCTCCAGCAGAAGCTTGTTGTCAGTCTTGACGGCCTGCTGGAACATGTAGTCACAAAACTGCTCCCGTACGAAGCCTGGGCTAGCCACCAGTACACACTTCACCACCTCAAAGTTGATATGCCGCTGGATGGCTTGCACCACCTGCTCGTAAAACCTCTCCAGGGCCCGGTCATGCTGACTGCAGTTCCCTTTCCGCTTGCGGGGGATGTTCACCTCCACTTTGGCACGGGTAAGCGTCATGCTTGGAGTGACAAGGCAGACGTGAGCCAACCCCTCCTGCATGACCACGGCTGCCACATCGGCACTCCAAGCTGGGTCGCACGCCTGCTCAATGCGCTCCAGCACCACGCTGTCCCACTGCTTCTTTGCCAGCGTGAACTGCCGGTTGGGCTCCAGCTCGATGGTGTGGTAGGCCCCCATCTTGACATACTCGTTCTCCTGGATGTTAGTGCCCTTGACCCGCAGCTGGCAGGCCTGTGAGTCAAAGTCGATGGCCTCCACGCAGAGGGTGAGGGTGGTGCGGATGCGGTTGCTGCCCACGCTGCCCGTGGCCGACTCGGTCTGCACCTTCCGGATGGTGGAGGCCCGCAGGCTGTCACCCACCTGCAGCAGGTTGTAGGTGTGCCACATGTCCTCGGGCTCCTCGGGGATCAGCGTCACCTGCCCCGCATTATCCTTCTCCAGGACCTTCCTCACCAGCTTCATCCTGGCGGTTCTTTGCGCCGCCGCGCTCCCCCCAGCTTCCCCTCAGACGCAGTGGCCGAGAGGCCTGCCCCGGGAGGCCTGGCAGCAGGAGCTGGCGGGCTCCGGTGTTCGAACGGCCCTTTCCCGAACACCGGCCTATGCCGGGCCCGCGGCGAAACCCGGGCTGAACCTGGGGCCCGGCCCGGCGCGTCCTCCGAGCGCTCACAGCCGCCTCCTCGCGCCGCTCTGCGCGCATGCGCCTTAGAGCAGCCAGGCCCTACGCATAGCGCACAGTCCGCCCTCCCCCCGCCTGTTCGCCTCTGCTCCCGACACGCATGCGCACGGCCGCTTCCCTCTCCGCCGCCTCTGCCTCAAGAGCCGGCGCACCCGCGGGGTGCCACAGGCAGGAGTGCCGCCTAAGGCGGGGGGGGGAGGGGTGCGCGCTGAGGCGCGGCGAGGGGAACCTGCCGCCTCCGCAAGCCAGGCCCACGCAGGGTTGGAGACCTGTAGAGGGAAACCTTCTGTGGGGACGAGGAGGCAGCCGCGACGCTCCTGTGTGTTGTGAGGCAGGAGAGGACCGTCAATGGGTGCGTGTCCCCGCTACAGCCCCTCCGTGAGCCAGGCAGGAAGGGGGTCGGGGCCCACGTTGGTCCTTTGCCTCTAGCTCCTTACAGCGACAATTCAGATGTTCAAAGGCTTCTAACACAGCCCCTCACGTTTGAGGGAAAAAAAAAAACACCACCACCACAAAACCTAAACAGTTGTGGAAGGTTATGGTTACAGATCGAGAGGAGAAAGGTATGGCTCGGTAGCCACTTTCCTGGGTGTGGTAAGGGAATGGCGTGGTACCTCGGAGTCGGGGAGGACAGGCAGCGCTGACTGACAGCGGCGGATGCGTCAAAGAGGCGGCTCACCAGGCGACCGTCACCGAGTGAAATGAAAACCAGACCCAGGCAACATCAGAACTTGAACTGTTACTTTGACATTGCTCTTAAACTGAACTTAAGTTTCACTGTTTTTCGTTAAGCTTGCAAGTTATACGCCAGCTTATACTGCAACTTGACCTGCTTCCTGAAGCTACTAGTCAGACAGTTCTGAGAAGCTTCAGAGGCAGATAAGCACATTTCAAATGAAGTTTGATGATGACAGATGTAAGTAATATGCCTTATGAAAGCTTTTTAATTAGCACTAACACAGAGATTAGTTCAAGGATGTTTGAACAGAAAAGGCACCTGAACGGTAACTACACAACTCAGTTTGCAGCCTAGACAAGTTTAACAAGCCAGAAATGACATAAAAAAAAAGTCATTATGCAAGTACTGCAGCTTATTTTGAAATGATGTGCAACACTGAAAACTCCCTTTCAGAATGAATGTTGCAAATTTAGAAAGAATGAGGAAAAGAATGGAGACTAGAAAAAAATGTGGTATGAAGAAAAAAGTGAACAAAAAATATTTGAGAAAGTAGACAAACTAATGTGCCATGATTAAATGTACCAGGGCAACTGGAACAGATTCAGGTAAGTTTGGAATGTCTACACACGAAATCCGAGAAATGAAAAGCAAGAGGACATCCTCTTAAAGATGAGAAGGTGGCAAGTTTAGAATTGTTGAAATTTCTGGTTTCTTTCAGTTTTTTGGGGTGGTTTGGTTTTTTTGGTGTTTTGTTTTTTTTTTAATCCTGTGTTTTATGGAATTTGCTGACCTGGAAAGGCTTTGGAGTCAAGGATTTAATGAGATACAAGGCTACTGTGAACAAAAATCACCCCCTATCTCCTGTTACCTTATACATAGAAATTTCTCTCAAGTATCTAGCACTAGTCGGTTGTGACAGGACACTGAACTCAGATCTGGCTCAGTAATGTGCTTTCCATGTTTCTAAGCTTGATACTGATGTAAAAACAACTTTATCAGATATTACATAATGGGATTTATTTATGAGACCTCAGACTCTCTTCCTGTGAGTACACATGCTTAACTCTCTTAGCATGAATAGTTTCACAGAAGGAAGCTGGACCACCCAAGGGAGTATAACATAAGCACACATATAAGTGTTTGTTTAATTTGCGCTTGTACATACTCATAATTTTGTATTAATGTTTTGTGACTTAGGCAGTGTGCATTCAGCTTTTCACTTATCTATAAAAATGCTGCATGGTAAATTTATGGTGAATTTTCTTCTTTACATTCTTTGCGATTATAAAACTGCAAGGGCTTACCTCATGCTGTTCTCTCAAGAAAAATTAGCTGTAGTGCATATTTACCTTCCATGTTAATATTTTATTTTTTATTCTTTTGCTGCTATTTACAAACTTTTCTCTGCTTGTTGGTTCCAGTCCAATTTTTTACAAGCAGCCTCACATCCCTGGAGATGGGATATGTTTTAGATAAAGGTTGCAAGCTGGCATCCACTAGAAAATAAACATTCCATTGATGCAAGCAGGTTACTTGCTGCATTAAAAAAAACAAACAAACAAAAAAAAAAAAAAACCAACACCACGAATAAAAACCACAAAACCCAGCTGAAAACAAAGAACAACCTTGAAACAAAATTGCCACTCAACATATTAAATGGACTGTCATAGAAAGAGACATTTTGAGCTGCACTGAAGTCCTTTCTCAGACAAAAAATGAGACTTTATACAGTTATGAACCCACAAGTGTTTAGTGGCAACTGTAAACTTCATTGATGTATCCATGATGATTAGCAAGATCATTGTCAACTTAAAGGAAAACATTTACTAATAATGATGCTTTGCCTGTTCTGGTAAAAATTAAGTACTGGGTATTGTTATTTGTTTGAGTATGTCAAAGAACGACCAGTAGAAGAAAAACAACATTTCCAAAAGTTTAAGAACCGCGTAACTATTTAAGTTTGTAAGTTCATACTGATTTTGCTAATCTTAGTGAGATAGATGAATTTGATCCCAGTAGAGCCAAAACAAATGAATAATTTTAACTCTACATACAGTTTCAACATAAAAGTTTAAAATTACATGATGTGTTCCAGTCTTGGCAAAAGAATAAGACTAATTTTAGAACCTGACAGTTCTTGGCCTTTGTCACTAAGAACAATTGTATAGGTACTAATAACTGCAGCAATTTGGCAGCCATTTTTAGACCTCTTTAAGAACAGTACAAGACAAGATAAAAGTAGTGATAGCATATATTCATAGAATTTTGGACCATACTGTTTTTGTAAGATCATTATTTTTGAAAACATTTGAGACACACTGCCCTACATCTTCAAGTCTTAATCAGCTGCTTTATGAAGATGGGTTGTGTACAGATTTTAGACAACGAGAGGTCATGTTCATAGGAAACTCCCTCTCCCCTATATTATAGCCATTTTAGCTAGAATTCATGCAAACGCGCTCAAGTCCTGGATAAGGAAAAGGAGTGAGAAGGAATCTCAAATATGGGGGGAAGTCTGCTGAGAAATGTTGGACATGATTGTTCCAAGAGCAAAGGAATATAAAAGATAAAGATGGAGAGGGAAACTGGGGAAAATACATTTTTTCATGCTTTCCCTTTATCCTGTGTCTGTCCTGCCTTTGCAGGCTCTGTACAGAGACCACTTTATTTTCTGCATACAGTTTTGTCTTTATGATTACTGATCTTTTCTATTACGAAGATGAGTACTCTTTATCAGTACCAACAACATGATCATCACCAATGAGGAGAGAATTCAGTGATGGAACAGGCTATGCATAAAACTATAAGTGAAGAAACATTTAAATGGAACCCTTTGGATTGATTTCTTCCTTCCTCTTCTGTTGAAACATAGGGCTGGAGAAAACTTCCCTGGATCCCTAGTTGAACCACTGACACTGAGGCCAGGTGAAGCAAACCCCAACCATCCCTCACAGGGTGTTTATCCAACTTCATCAAAAATTTCAGTGAAAGAGATTATGCAGGTGTGGGTTTTTTTGGTAGCTTGTTCTAGCAATTCATTACTTGGAGAGTAAGAAAGTTTTTTTGAATACTCCCCAAGTTTTTTTACACAGCAAGTTATGTTGATTTTCTCCTGTCCTTTGTTGGACCTGAAGAACCAACTATTCAATCTCTTTATAAACCAACATATGCAATATAGAAAGTCATGATTGCGTGCTCTCACAAAACAAGGAGGCATTTGGAAAAATATTGTCGCTAATAATACTTCTGTAAAAAATATATATTTGAAATGTTCAACATTTTGCCCTTAGTTTTCTCTCTTCTAGATAAGCAAGCCTAACTCATTCAGACTTTGTTCATAGATCATGTTCCTCAGCCTTTACCAGTCTTGTCACTTCCTTATGCAGTTCTGCCTGTTTGCATCTGTCAGAATTCCTGTACTCAAGATTTGCAAGGGTCTCATCAATACCAAGTTAAATTAAAAAAAAAAAAATAATTTGTGTAAATACACAATCACAAGCCTCTATGCAGCTCCTTTATTCTAGATTGTTTACTAGTGCATACCAGATGATTTGCCTTCTTTTTTCTTTTTAAGAAAGGAGCATGTAATTTGCATTTATTTCTTATTTCACTGTAATTCTAAAACTCCTTGTGCTAATTTTTATAACATTTTGACTTGTTTATGTAGGACTACTTCTCTTACTTATCTGAGAGAATTTGAATCATATTCCTGGTATCTGTAATGCTTCCTCTTATTTCTAAGTGTATTCTGTTTCACACCAACTTAAAAACCAACAAAACCACACCAAAAACTAGTAAGTACCTGACAGACCTGGATGGGACCCGCCTTTGAGATGTTTCCCCAGCCTTTTGTCATTATTAGTGAATTATCTGTCAGCAGTGCCAGTGGCAACTTTGCAACTCTGAAAGAAAGTTGTGGCACACAAAGTTGTTGCCACTTTACAAAGCCTCCTTCTGTGAAGGAGCACAAACAAAAAATGTGTTTTGGAGAATATCATCATGTAAGAAAAGTAATAAAGATATCTATGAGCAAGGGCTAAATGTGGCATGTCGAAGTAGTAGATTCAAATTTTCACATTTTCATCTATCTGTTCTTTCTTGCACAATAAGTAAGAGGGAAAAACCCTAATCTTTGCCTTTTTCCCCACTTACTGCTGCCTGGATTTTGACAATTATGAAATTGATTCCTTCTTCTGTACTGCCTCAGGATCACTGTGTGCTAGTTCGCAGTGCAAGAGCTACTGGAGAGCTCAGTGTCCCAGTTTGCAAGCACATGAATCTCAGCATTCCTTAGCCTCTTTCCCACTTCTTGGATTCCCCTAATTTCAGATCCAAAATGTTACTACAGATTGTCTGGCTTGGGGGATTGTTATGTTACTACAGATTGACTAGCTTGGGGGATTGTTACTTGTTGTATTTGTTGTACTAAAAAAGCAAGTAAGTCCTTAACAATAAATGAAACCCTGTAAGGAAATATTACATATTCCATCTCTGGTTGAACTCCTCTTTTCGAAAGTTGGGTGCAGTTAACCACTTCCTCACTTCCCTTTTGAAAGCGGAACAGAGAAAAACAGAAAAGCTACCCTAATTATAAAAAAGTTGCCAGGTGCACCTCTTTTCCCCAGCCAGATTAAAATACAGTATTTCTCCTCACCCATTCGTCCCCATTTAGCAGCCTCCCGGGTTCTAAAACTGGTTTAGGGATTAAAGTTCTCAGAGAGAAGCACACTGAAGATGTCCCTCAGGGGCTCCGGCTGGAGGGCAGCTCCAGGCAGGGCATTCCCCGGGCATATGGAGGGATCGGGGAAGGGGGGACACGGCACCTCGGGTGCCAGCCTCCAACAGCTTCATCCCCCTCCCACAGGGAGCAGAACTGGTTTCGGGACCTGGGTCTTCAAAGCAAGACAGAAAGGGGGCTTTCCTCACCTGTCAGCATCCAGTAGGAGGCAGCCATGCCTGGGCTCCTGCGAGCCCGGAGCCGGGAGCCCGGGCCGAGGGCAGGGGTAGCGGGAGCGGTCCTGCCGGCGGTGCTGCGCTGCGAGTGGAGTTCAGCGCTCTGCACCGCCCGCCTTGCAGCCGAGTTAGGCATTTCCTGTTTGTTATTCAATCTTTACGGTGTTTCTTCGCATCAAGGAAAAACTAACTTCCTCCCCTCGCACACAACTTTCTTCCCTCCCACCCCCCACCCCCCACAAAGACCTCTGAGTTTTGGGACCACCCCACCGAACTAGCCCGGCACTAAGATGTACAAATAAAGCCAATCCCTCCCCCCCCCCAAGTCTCCGGCTATAGCTTTCAGAAAACGCAGCAGGCCTTTAAAAGGATATCTGCTCGCTCATAACTGATTAATAAATGTCTCCTGCCGGACAGCCCCCCTCCCTGTAGGGTAGGAGAGAGCTGGATGTGCTCCACGGTCACCTTTCTCGCCCTTCTCGGCAGGAGAAAGACATCGTTGAGGTAGGGGGTGTGTTTGGCTGGTCAAGTTAGTTTCTCTTACATCACCTCTTAAAAATGCACTCTGCGGCCGGTCATTTGCCTGCAGGAGGAAGCCAGCCACCGCCCCCCCATCCTCAGCGGCTCTGGGGATGCAGTGAGCCATCGGACAGTGGACGATTTTCTTGGGTCTTTGCGTCTTCTTGTGCTTTGCTGTGTAGAGGAAATACCAGACAACTGCCTTTAGCCTCACCTAACGAATATTCGCATGGCATTCCTTCCCCCTCTTTCCCTGCCCCCCCCCCGAATGTCTTCACTGATAAATAACTGAATAAATTGCAAAGGTAATAATCAGCCAGATTCAGGCTTGTGAGTAGGGTTCATTTCAGGGTTCATTAAACACTCAGTAAAAGAGCAGCTTGCAGGACTTCTTTTGTTTACCAGAGTGATGTTCAGGTGGAGTGACATCCCTTCTGCAGTGCATGAGTTCTTGCACTGGACCTGGTGAAAAATCATTTTGTTGTTCATAAAACAAGAGAACCCTTGGTCCCTCAAGCAAGAAAAACCAAAACCAGATTACTCTATAAGGA
>VXBL01001159.1:223621-234159 GCA_013400195.1 Aramus guarauna | reverse complement strand
AAGTTACACTTTACATTGATAGATGCTACTTGTAGTTCACAAAGAACTTACTAGTACTGGCTATCTTTACCTGCAGCTGAACTAAGTCCTGTGAGTAAAATTTATCTGACTAATTGGAGTAATTTTAGGCTTTCTTATAATCAGTGAAGAGAAACAGGCTTTCCCAGTGAGTGAAAGGTATCATATTGTAAGAGGTCTAAAAAAGATAAGTCATGACCTGAAACACCTTTTTTCTCTTTATGGTCTATAAGGCATTCTGAGATGTAGAAGTCTACACTATAGACTTATAAGCTAAAGAGCTGAGTCCATACTGGGAATGAAATCCATAATTTAGAAAAATCCATGACAGATCTTTTGATGGCTTCAGTATGGACAGAATGTCAAGATGGGTTCTGAAAGGGATGTACACACTATATGGAAGGTAGCTAGGATTACAAAAACTGGTTTTCGACCTCTAATTTTCTACCTACATAATTGATGTAATTGCAAAACGTTCATTATGTGTTCATTCGTAGGGAGAAAATCTTTCTATTATATCGTGGCCTGCAGAATAAACACATGGAGATTTCCTTGTTCAAAGAATTGTTAAAAGAGAGAGAAACCACTTCTGACATGATTTATTCAGAGAATACCAGTGGGCGTTTTTACAGAAATAAGCCAGAGTTAAAATGTGTTTGATGTGCATCTGTAGTAGTTGCCAATCTTTTCTGCATATGTTGATGACAAAGGAAGATTTTTCACCATGATTAGGAAGGGAGAAAAAAATCCACTTGCTTTAAGATAGACTACAAAAAAATAATATTTTCACAAGTCTTTGTGATGGCTCATAGTATTAGTGTTCATTGTTTGGAATACATGGGTATTGGTCAAATGCTGTTTTGCAGTGAGCTCTCCTGTCACCAAAAGAAAAAGAAAAAAAATAAGAATTAATGATGAAGAGATGGAGTAAAGGGTGTCATATGGAAAAGGTATTGGAAATCCACGAGATAGATTTTCTTTTCAATTTTTCTTACATGTTTATTTGATCTATATTGCTAGACTGGAATACATGGCATACATAGAATTCATAGTCATAGTGCCTAGTCTTTTGTTGTATCCCTTAAATGAGATTTTTTTCTGTTTCCATTTCTTTGTCCGTACAGAGGCCCTGCTAAAATGCAAGAGAATAATTTTGAGTAAATGTGGTGACCCCATTTGGTCAAGAAAATGGTGTTTTCAAAAGATGACAAATATATTCCCTTTTCAGCTTTTAATTTCCTGATTTTAATCACCCTTCTAGAGTTGAAAATTGTGCAATTATGCTGTCAGTTTATCAGTTTGATTGCATATGTGCCTTTTTCCCAAGTAATCTTTGAACCTAGCAGTCAGTTTCAGCTTGTTCCAGTTGAGTGATAAGCAGAGGACTGACTATGGTCTCACAAGGCTGGGGAAGTGTGGGCATTAGTCAGATGAGAACAGGTAAATTAGAGCCTTATCTTTTCCACCAGTTCCCCATAGAAAGATGTTATAGCCTCATTCCAACAGTTTGTATTATAACAGATACTGAAAGAACTTTGTTCCCTTTACAAGAAACCCAATTAAAAGACTGAAGCTTGTGGTAAATTTACTGGAATTCTGTGGCAACATCTGGGAACTGACTGGGAACAGCTATCTGTTCAAAGTTACCAGACAGTTTGGTAGACTAATGAAGAAAAGTTGTTGCAACTTCCCAGCCACTGTTGTTGAAAACAAGAATATGAAAAGATATTGACCTCCTGTTCTCTCTATACCTATAATATTGAAGAAAAATCAGATACTTCGAATGCTCAATTTAATCTAATAAGATTTTAAAGATTTTGAAATATCAGTCATTAATTGATACATGATACATGACTTTTTTTCTGGTTTTCCCTCTGTGGAAAAAGGGACCGAAACTCTATGAAGTCAAGAAATACAAGAGGGAATCTAGAATTAAAAGAGTAAGATCACTTCAATAGCATGATTATAATATGATTTTTTTTTAATAGTTACACAATTTGAGTTTGAAGTACTTTTATAATTGAAGCGTAACATCTATAATTAGAGGTATGTCATGGTTTAGCCCTGGCCAGCAGCTCAGCCCCACACAGCCGCTTGCTCACTCTCCCCATGGTGGGACAGGGGAGAGAATTGGAAGAGTAAAAGTGAGAAAACTTGTGGGTTGAGATAAAGACAGTTTAATAGGTAAAGCAAAAGCCTCGAATGCAAGCAAAGCAAAACAAGGAATTTATTCACCACTTCGCATGGGCAGGCAGATGTTCAGCCATTTCCAGGAAAGCAGGGCTCCATCACATGTAATGGTGACTTGGGAAGACAAATATCATCACTCCAAAAGTCCCTCCCTTCCTTCTTCTGCCCTCAACCCCTTATATGTTAAGCATGATGTCATATGGTATGGAATATCCCTTTGGTCAGTTGGGGTCACCTGTCCTGTCTGTGTCTCCTCCCAACTCCTTGTGCACCCCCAGCCGTCCCACTGATGGGGTGGTGTGAGAAGCAGAAGAGGCCTTGGCTCTGTGTAAGCAACTGCTCAGCAGTAACAAAAACACCTCTGTATTATCAACACTGTTTTCAGCGCAAATCCCAAACAAAGCCCTATACCAGCTACTATGAAAATAAAATTAACTATCCCAGCCAAAACCAGCACAGGTATAACTGTAACGCATATTTTTTCCTATGAGTCAAATATGTACTTAAATATAGTGTGAAGAGCTGTATTTCTACACAATACTTGTGTACTGTTTGCTTATGAAAATAAGCTGATGAAGTGTTTTTTTAAAGTTGAGGTCCAGCTTAATGGCTTCTTTCTCCAGCAACTTGCACATAAACACACAGATTTCCTCTGGTGTTTTTCTGCAACGGGACTGTGCAAGTTATGTTGTGACACAGGCCATCCAGAACTGCAGACAAGTCAACACAATAGCAAGAAAGCGAGATGTTATTTATATTTTTTATGACCAGCTTTATTGGGTCACTTGTGCTCTAGTTCCTGTTACAGAGGTCAGTATAAAGGCAGATGCTATAATAATTAATAGATTATTTTTCCCCACCTATGAAAGGCAATGCAGATTTTCATACCAGCTTAACTTCTATCTAGAACAGAAATATTTGAGGGAAAACTATATACTATATTTTGCTGTAGGAAACAAAAACAATGGGAGATGTATATTCCCACAAGAGCAGTGTTCAATAAGAAGTGGAATGGATTTAAAAGCTTTGTAACAAAGCAAATTCCTTGTAAACATAGTTTTCAGGAAATGTCGTATGCAAGCTATCCACGCCTTTTCCTGACAATGCATTGTATGATATCCCTTAAATCACAGGTCTTTATCCCAGATCTAACACTTACAAGGATTTTAGTCAACTTAGACAAATGGAGGGTCAAGGTTTAGTCTGTTTTGTTTAAATAAAAGTTGCTGAGGAATTTTACATGATGCTCTCAGTGCAGAGAGTGCCTTGAAGTTTGTTGGGATTTGTTTTCTCAGACAACTGAACAATTGTATTTGCATGTATACTGGATAGTTCAAGCTCTTCATACTGCTTGGAATATAAAAACTGGTTCCCTGAATTAAGTTTGTACAATATCTTCCATAAGAGATAAAGTAAATTTAATGAAATTTCCCTGCCTTTGTTTTTTACTGAGTCAGATAACGTTTTTTATCTTATTTCTCCAAATGCAGTTTAACTTTAAAAAACCCTCATTCTCTTGAACAGTCAAGTAATTATTTACCTTTTAGTAATCAATTACCTCTAACGTGCACTATTTGATTGTTATAAAGTCTCATCTAGGTTAATTTTTATCTAACATGATCAAATTATTTAACAAAAACCAGAATTCTCTCGTATGCAACTAAATAAAATAAAAATATGAACCTTTGAAGGCTGGAAAAGGGACATAAAATTTGAAAGCCAGGCACAAATAAATTAGATTCAGCCTTGGATGAAAGCTAGTGCCAGTACAGTGCATATCAGATACAGGGTTTTTGGTGTTCATTTCTGTTACTTTTCTGAACAGCCCTGACCCTGAAATTCAGCATTGGAGAGGATTCCTTACTAAGTTATGCCACTGCATGTTGTGCTAAGATACATCTTCTGCATTTTAAATGTGTCTGTCTAATCTAAGCCATTTGTCAAGTTTTGTTTTACAGTAAATGAAATGAAGTCACCCCTTAGCCATATCTAGTCTACTTTTCTCAGAACAGCTACAGTAGCTCCCCTGTACCTTCTTTTATCCATCAACTCTAGAGGGAGCCTACCTGCTATCCTAGGCCAAGAGTGTAAATGGTAAAAGGTTAAAGGGGAAGTGAAGTCTACTTTTGTTGACTTTCTATGTCTATATATAATTGGAAGTATTACCATTGTGATTATTAGGCAGACATCCCTTAATATCAGCTAGATCATGATTTGATATGTATGGGCATTTTTGTTTATTGCTCATTTCCTCCTCCTCTAGTACTCCAGCTTTGGAATACTGTTTTTTCCCTCTTCAAATCCTTTTCTCAGTATCAAAATTTGATTAATGTTTTCTTGGAAACTGTTCATAAGTTTGGGTGTGTTTCTTTTTGTTCAAGTTAATTAAACTGGAAGTGAAAGTAGCTCAACAATGCATGACCTTGAATAAACTAACATGATTTTAGCACAATGTGTGTGAACCTCCCATCCAAAATAAACTATGTGGCAAGTTCTTGAAATAATACAACACATGTTTACAAAATAAAAACAGAACTCTTATTTACGGTCAGGTTATTAGCTGGGAAATTAGATAAAAAATGTATCTGCTGATCTTTTGCTTGCAACTGCAATTTAATCCGTGGGTGGCTAGAAATTGGATTGCCCTAGAATGGTATACCGTAGAAGAGCTTGAGAGTTTTTCAAGTAGCTAAGCAGGAGATGTGAACTGGAATTAAAGGATTTTCCTCATTTTATATCAAGAATTTGCAATATTGTCTTTTCTGTTTCAGTTCTTGGATAGATCTGAAAAGAATTTTCTGACACTGATATGGTAAAATACTACATTCCTTAATCCTCAGGTTTGTTCAGACTCAAACTGACTCAAAGGTTCTAAGTATATTTTGCCAAAAATGGGATTGGTTGTATCTAATTTTGACGTTTGAGAATGTGGAGAAAGATGGTTTTTAAAGCTTGCTCTATAGTTAAAGAAGAAGGACAATTTCTCTAGGAACCGATTCTTCCCATCGAACAACAGCTGTATGAGAACCTATGCTCTGGAGGTGGTCTCTCTTGGAAGTGTATGGAGAAGGAGCCTAAATAGTGAATTGGACTAGCCATCTAAGATGTAGATGGCTACATTTAGTAAGATTAGTTACACCCCAAAGCTCTAGCTCCTGTTATAACTTGACAGTATGAATCCTCCTTTCCTTCAGGAAACAAGTGTGTTTCACATATAAATATTGTCCCTAAACTAGTCCAGTCCCTTAGAGGAGTTCTACTCAGAGATAAAGGAATCTTATTGGAGACAGTCATGTCCTTTGTCTTCTGTGAAAACTGCCAACAACTCTGCTACAATATTGTTTTTAGATTGGTAAATCCTTTCTTACTACCTCTGTGAACAGCTCCATGGAGAGCTATGTCGTAGGAAACTCCTGTTAATGTGTTTGTCACATCACCTTCTGACTGGAGTACAGGGATCTGTGGCCAACCCATGTATCATTACAGTCTCTGACAGATCTTCAGAAATCAGTGAGCATATTCAGAAAAAATGTGTATTTCAGAGATGAAATTGGGTTCTCACCCAATAGAGCAGAAAATTATTGTCCCTGAACACAAATTTCAGAGAAATCTCTATCTCCATCTTAATATAGATAGGGATTCAGGACTGTCATCATAGAGAATATTTCTTTCAGGAAATCATGATTTGCTTCCACTTTATCAACCAAGTGTGGGCTGTGGCCCATGTTCAGAAGCTCTATCACTTTCTGTTGTAATATTACTGCAAAGAAACATGTGCTTTAGGTTTTATTTCAATAGCTTGCATTGACTGTCACAGTTTCAGGTGGACTTCCTTACAAAAATGGAGGAAAAAGCATCTGGATCTGTTACAGCTTAGCTGTTGATTTCCTGATGATTTCTTCTGGGCTTGATAGGAAATTTCAGTGGTTTTAAGGACTGCTGCAATACAAAATCACAGGGATTTTTTGTTGCTGTTTTAGCTTGGGGNGAAGATTAAGCAATGGGATCACCATCCTTTAGGCTTCCTGTTAAGTCACACCCTTAGGAGAATGGGTATGCTAATAAGCAGAGATTTTGTTTCAGCCCTAAATGGACTTTTATGCTAGACAATTATAAAAATAATTCAAGAATCTCTTTCTACATAGCAGAAAATCCTGATTCTTCAAAAATAATAATATGAAATAGCATAAAAAGCAACAAGAACATTTTAGCTTACTGCTGACTGCTGACTGCAGTGTGGGAATCCTCTTTGCTGAGTCAACTAATGACCATTAGTTTCCTTTTAATAAGAAATTTTGTAATAGATCAAGGTAATTTTTGCAATGCTAGTCTTGAAAAGACCATTTGGCCTTCAGGCTTGCGATAACAATATACTTCCTTGTCATTTCTGTTATTTAACTAACAAATATTCTTTCTCAGAGCATTTATACTTGGAAGAATTACTTCTTGCTTATGCAAGTAGTCATTTCAGACCAATTGAATTTATTCACTTAAGTAAATACTGCTTTAGTAATCAAAGACTGCAGGACTGAACTCCAAATATAAAAAGTTTTGCTGGATTTTAAACCACATTTTCTCACGTTTCCATATTGATTTGTATGTTTGCTACAAATACTTTCATATATTATTGTTTTCATCCAAAAGAAACAAAATAATTTACAGTGTGACATGATTCCTATTAACTTCATCCCACAATATTACATCCATAATTAAGGTGGAGGGCAACATTATAAGCAATGGGATAACTCTTTTCTTCAGGTGGCTGTAAAGGGTACTATGACATTTCAGAGAGTGAAATTTAAATTTATCTAGTGCTTAGGTATTAGCACAAAGATTAATTTCATTGTAAATTTCATCTTGGGACTTATGAATGATGAAGGAGCAAAGCTGTAGCCAAATATTCTAATAAATCTCTTTTTAGGGTGTCACACTTTTATGGATCGGCTTAGATTCATGTTCTGTTTCATGGTTTGTGTATATGTGAAACCTGAACTTTTCCTTGCCCCATGACAATTTCTTTGATATGTTACCTAAAAGCACCTCTTTTGTTTGGACTACTTCTATCCCTCATCTTCACTAGGACATGCACATGGAAAGGCCTTCCATTTCTTTGATTATGGCTATTCTCCACCTCAGTCCTATTAACAAACAGCTGGAACAGTTGAATTCAACAATGCTGACAAAAACCCCTTGCTGCTCAGTTGTAGCTGAAGTCTGAGCTTTATGACACTGCAGAATAGTAAGTTGCATTTCCCAAGTGTTTTTCATGATCCCACCTGGGGACTATAGATATAATTCAATGTGGGCAGGAATATCTGGATGGAAAGTCATTTACAGGAACACATGTGATTTTCTGGTCTAATTGAAATAGTGTATTTTGGATTTACTAGGTATCTGAATCAATTGAGAAGAAAGCCAAAGGCAATAATGAACAACCTGCAGTCAAAAGAGAGCCCTTCTAACATAAGAGACAGATACATTTTGGAGAGTGGCATCACATTGGAGTACACCAGAGCTTCTGTGGGGAAGAATGTGAGATGATCTCTGAGACCACTTTTCATGTGCTGGGAATACTGAGGAAAACTAGAATGAGAAGCATCTGTGGTAAAAGAGTCAAAAGGAATGAAGTCTAGGGAAGAGGCAGAAGGAGAGCTTCTAGGAGCGAGGAACCTTAAAAAAGATGTCCAGAATCTATGCAGTAACCTGACTGCCACAAGAGACATTTCTGTTGACACATTCTTCCTTCTCCATTTCTTCTTTTACCTGCTTCTTTTTCATGGCTTTATGGCAGATTTTTTGTATAAAATTTTTTTGATGGGAGTGTGTTTCCAGTGCAGGTTCCTTGGAAGCTGAACTTTGTCAGTCATTGCTTGCATTGTGCTTTCTGGAGCTCCCTCGTCACCTCTGCTATAATGTCCAGGTCACACAATAACAAGTTGAAGGGAGCAAGTGGAGCCACAGATGTTTTTGGCTGACCCAAAGCAGAATTTCTCTGTGAGTGAAGCACCATCAGCCACAGTTTGCCTGAATTAAGAATTATCCAGATAGTAGAAGTTGCTTTTTAATTGTGATGCTGTCAGCTTTTTGACGTCAAATGAGCTTGTTATGAAGTGGGATCAATATGGATTGCCAGATCCTGAGTGATCAAATCACCTTTTTCATGCCCATTGGCATGTTGGTTTCATGCCCCTCCAAGTAAGGAGAGTACTTAGAGGTGATCTTCAAATGTCACATCTCCTCTCCCTCAGTTTTTCCTGATCTGATGGTCTTCCCACTTTTTGCTTTTCTGGTTGCTTTGCTCAGCTTTGCTCTTAGGATTAGAGTTGATAGCTATGGGCAGCAATACAGCATACTAAGTGTATGTAGGACCTCAAGCACTGTCAGACTAGTTACCTTTTTTCCAGAGTCCCTATGTACAGCCACTTCCAAAATGTGATTTCTGATCCCACCAGCCTAGAACCTGAAGGAACCAAGGAATACCAGAGCACATCATGTGGAGAATCCTATATCAGACACAGACAGGCCTGAAGTAGCTTGTGGACATGGAGTAAGAGTAGGCCTTCCACCATAAAAGAGTTCTCTAATTCCACCAACACCATGCCTTCTGTGGGTACAAGACCTAGGCAAGGTCAGGTATACTACTTCTGATGCAGATATACTGAGAAGCTAGAGAGTAAGGGATGAGATAATGGAAGTGGATATTTCATTTGGGGCGTCTTCAATTCTGAACCTCCAGCTCTACTTCTTGCTGTAGACACTGTCAACAAGGAGCAGTCTGAATACCAGGAGAGATGGTGGCTCCTCCAAGAGACAGGATTGGTTGATTTTTACAGCTGTGCAATTCCGATCAAATTTGTATTGACGTGATCTAGTAATGGACAGAACTGATACAACAATTCTCTGAGTGTTGCATGAGCCAAGTTTGCCATGAGCTAACTGAGGGATGTGTACCACAAAACTGCATGAAACTCTCATTTGTATTTAAAAATTGGTTGCTGGAAGAAGAACAGAGAAAGTAACCTTGCTGGAGTTCTCTGTGTGTGACAACCTTGTAATGCAAGATGCTGGTTTCTCTTTGTTTATTCTGAGAGTAATATACTTGCTAGGTTTGGTTTTTGTTTTTTTTTTGGTGAGTTGGTTGGTTGGGTTTCTTTGTGAGTGGCTTGCTTTATTGGTAATGCTGTTTGCTGCTTTAACACTCAACTTTGTTTCTAGCAGGACACCGGCAGAAATAACACAATGATGGAAGCTGTAATTAAAAGTGTTCGGAAATTAACTGCAACAGCAGGCAATATCATCTTAGTGAAGAATACATGTATTAAATCAGGAAATATATAATGTACCATTTATATTCCCAAGGCTGTGCAGTAACTTGGAACAAAGTAGTAATCCCTGTCTTACCAACCCCCTTCTCACAGCACTGTAAAACTTTTCAGACCTGGATACACAGCTCTAGATACTGCTGATAAAAAACAGAGGGCCATTTTAATGAGAAGAAATCACAAATCTAGGATTTAGCTCCAAGGAAACAGGTCAGGAGCTAAAGGAGAGGCAGACTGTTTCTAGTTTAGCTAGCTCTAACAGAAAATAAAAAGGTAAAGCTATTCTACCTCTGTCCTTTGCCAAATATCCGTCAAGAAAAAATCTCTCTGAATAGAGGAGAGAGTGTTTTGTCTCCCATGAGGAACTGTGCAGGTATCAAGCCTGAGGACAGCCAACATGCCTGTAGTGCTGGAAGCTTAGGTCTATTCCTTTGGGTGGAGTTTGTGTTGCTGAATTTTTGTGGTATTTCTGGGAAGGGATTTTAGAAAGGCTGTTTGTGCTGTCTCCTTGTGTCTCCTTAAGCTCAGAGATGAATAGTGGTTCCATCCTTTGTGCTTTAGCCTAAAGAAACCTGTTGCAGTTCAAGAACTCTGTCAGGAGTTTCTGTTTGATGTTATGACACAGCGATAGTAAGAAATGCCTCAATGTCTAAATCACTATGAACTGACAAGGCTATTATATGTGCATACAAAAATCAATCATTAAGCCTTATAATTGCCTAATCTAGACGAAATGCCTTGGGACAATAGATGGCTAAAGATTTGATGAATTAGGCCGACCACATGTATCTGCAAAAATAGTTTTGCAGAATGGAAAATCCCCAAGCCAGGCAAGAAGGGCTGACACAAGGCTTTCTGAACCAGAGACTGGTTGGGTCAGCACTGACTCTGTGATCCATAGTACATGCTTGGGTCAGGAAAGGGAAGAGGTGGGGATGTTACATGATGTAAATGTGCAGAAGTTCCTGTTTGACAGATGGAGAGCTGAGGAATAAGAAGCAGGGGGGT
>VXBL01001159.1:188275-223602 GCA_013400195.1 Aramus guarauna | reverse complement strand
GGTGGGGGGGGGGGGGGGGGGAGAGAGAGAGAGAGAGAGAGAGAGGAGGGACCCAGAATTCTGGGGAGATGCCATATGCATGATGACATCCTGTCCACCTCATGTCATTCAACTGTTTTATTTTGGTTTTTTTCCCCAATTTATTTTTAGTATGATGTGAAAAGACAGAGAAATGGGTTACTGTGAATTTTTTTAAAATGTAAATTAAGTGTAAATTAAGTATAAATATACCTTTGTTTTAGAATCCTAAACAAAGTTTATACTATACTTACCTCATGCCTCTGCTTATTATATTGTAAATGCAAAGTGCTGGTTTGTTGGACTGCATGAGGAAGGGCATGCTTTGGTTGAGTGGGGAGGCAAGCACTGACCGAGGGCTGCAGAGTGCCTGTCCTGTGAAGTAACATGTGCCAGGCTCCCAGGACGGACAGTAATGCTTCCTTTCTGGGCCCAGGGAAGCTTCAGAGGCCCTGTAAACCAGAGGGAAAAAAACAAAACAAACCAAAATGAAACAACAAAAAACCCGGTATGTCAACTGTGCAAGCAGGAGAAACATAACAAGTGCTTTAATATATTGGAAGGACAAGATCTTTTAACCTGAGCAGGACCATTGCTGCTAATAAGAGTAATGATAGCTCACGTAACCTGGAATGGCAAAATTTAGTACTGAATGTTGGGCTTTTGTTTTTTTAATAGAAGTATCTATTTTTTAATCTGTTTTGAAACATATAAATACTACTTGAGTATAATAATGTACAATATAATTTAAAATGTAGATACCAATGAAACAGTTAAGGGACAAAAATCCATTAAATAAATTGAGGAAAATGACTCTATTATCATTACTGTTAGAATGACAATAGTGTCTATAGCAAGTGAAATATTTTTGACACTTCTAGGTGGTCTCAGGCCAGAATCTTAGACCGCTTTAATAATTAGTGACATTAATGGGGCCTATGTTGATTGATGACCTCTGTGAGTTTGTCTCTCCAGTTTTGCTATGAAAATCTGAATATGTCTCCAAGTAAACCAACACAGTAGCCAAACTTCTTTTTCTTTTGATATTTCTTCTGCATTGTCTGTTGTCAGTAGGATTCCTAGAAAAATGAAACAATATAGTTGGCCTGATACCAAGATTGCTGACATTTAGGGAATTGGTTGCTTGCCTCTCCCCCTCATCCCAACATGGCTTTTGGATCAAGCCTGTAGCATAGGAGAGGAGTACAATGTAACTGTGAGTACCTGCTGAGTTGTACTAACTCTTGTTTTGGTTGCTAGCAGGAGACTTGGCTTTTATAAACAAATATATTTTTCATTACTTAGTTCTCTTAATTTCCTCATACAGCTTCTTTTCCCTCTAGCCTGAATTCTAAAATCTAGGTGTTTCTATGCTCACTTACTAGATAATGTTCAGTTCCAGTATGAACAACAAATTTTTTAGGAAAACAGTGAGGAAATGTCATAAACACCAACATTAGTTTTAGTGCATGGTAAAGTATTACCTAATTTACACTTTTTGTCCCTCTGAGGGACAGAGGCATAGTTGAGTAATGCTGAACACTGATGCCTGCAGTTTCTCTGAAACCCTTAACAAAGCCCACTTTGTTCTCTGAAACTTCAATTCTCTCTTTTCTACTCTTCCCCATCACTCTAGGGATATATTCTGAAATCCTACAGTCCCATATCTGTATCTTGAGCACCCAGAGGCTCCCTCAAGCTTTCTCAGCCCTTTCTTTACTGTGACTTCCACTGAACTATTCCAGCCTGCTAAAACTGACTGACATTTCCCAGGCTCTCTCCCACCTCCAGAACTTCCTGGACCCCTCCTAGCTACTTGTGCAAAAATGCTCCACTGCTGAGTGGGAGACTGGCTCTGTTCAGGTAGAGCATTACAAGTTTTAACAGCAATATACTGGATTGTAAAACTCGGATTCAGTAACAGTTCACAGGCTGCAGGAAATGGTACATTTTTTACAAGTGCTTCCTGGTTTCTACTAACCAGAAAGCATAAGACAAGGGAATTATGCCAGGTGTTAAAACAGCTATTGCCATACCCCAAATCTAAGGAATAGAATTTGTCTTAGTGTTCAGTGGAATGTAGATATTTTTCTGCATCCGATTCACTCTAAGAAATAGACATCAATACCCAGCTATTCTTCAGAATACCTTACTTAAGTAACAGTCCCTTCTGGGTCAGATCTCCAGTCCCTGACATGACTGTATAAAGGAAATGCAGAGTTTCTTTAATGCAGAAGTTGAGAAGCCTTCCTGATGTGGAAGAATAATGGTTATCAGAAAGCCCTTGGGTCTTGTTTTTTATGTTGTCTGCTCTGCTATGTGCTGTGGCAAGCTGAACATAAGATTGGGAGATAAGATCTTACATTCAATTGGCTTATTGTAGTACTAATACAGATACAGGAATACTAATGGACTTTCTACAGAAGACAACCATTTGCACTCTGGAGAGAATGAGAAAAGGGGAGGAAATATAAGGGTCATCAGAAGCTATTCATCAGCTGCACGGGAAAGTCTTTTAAGCACATGTCCACTAAATGTTGTCCTTAATAGAGAAATATTTTTTTGAGGTACAGAATCTTTGCCTTTATGATATATACCAGTAATAAAATCAGTAATTTTTGATTTAGAGTGGATAAAGTAATTCAAATATTCAACTATTAAAACAGATTGATAGATAAAGAAAGGAATAGTAAAGGCTTCATTTAAGCTAGCATGTGAACAGGATAAAAGAATAGAAAGCGAGATAATAAAGCACAGGCAGAATAGGTGTTTTAAAATGACAAAACTGTATGAAACATTGCCAAAATTAAACAGATCTGGAGTATTGAGTAAAATCATAGAGTCATAGAATGGTTTAGGTTGCAAGAAACCTTAAAGACCATATAGTTCCAACCCCCCCTGCCATGGGCAGGGACACCCTCCACTAGACCAGGTTGCCCAAAGCCCCATCCAACCTAGCCTTGAACGCTTCCAGGGAGGGGGCATCCACAGCTTCTCTGGGCAACCTGTTCCAGTGCCTCACCACCCTCACAGTAAAGAATTTCTTCCTTATATCTATTCTAAATCTACTCTCTTTCAGTTTAAAGCCATTTTCCCTCATCCTATTACTATATGCCTTTGTAAAATGTCCCTCTCCAGGTTTCTTGTAGGCATTTTTCAGGTACTGGCAGGCTGCTATAACATTTCCCTGGAGCTTTCTCTTCTCCAGGCTGAACAACCTCAACTGTCTCAGCCTGTCCTCACAGGAGAAGTGCTCCAGCTTCATGGCCTTTCTCTGGACTCGCTCCAACAGTTCCATGTCTTTCTTGTACTGTGGACCCCAGAGCTGGACGCAGTACTCCAGGTGGGGTCTCACAGGAGCGGAGTAGAGGGGCAGAATCACCTCCCTCGAACTGCTGGTCACGCTTCTTTTGGTGCAGTCCAGGACACGGTTGGCTTTCTGGGCTGCAAGTACACACTGCTGGCTCATGTTGAGCTTTTCACCAATCGACACCCCCAAGTCCTTCTCCTCAGGGCTGCTTTCAATCTATTCTCTGCCCAGCCTGTACTTGTGCTATATTTTGAGATATATGAAAAGACTCCAGCAGCATCTCCTTATTTCTGCTGTCTCCCTAACCTAAAGAGTAGAACAAATGAACTACAGGAAAAATAGATCTTACTTAGATATTAATCATAGATGAAATTATATACTGACAGTGGATAAAGCAAACCTTTCCATTTATAAAAGATGAATGGATGAAAAAAACGTGAAAGAGGCAATACAGCACAGTGTTCCTCTGTGATGTCAAAAAGCTGCTAAAAGTGGTTTGCTGCCTTTCTGCGATGAGTGAAATTAGGCGTTCATATATTGCTTCCCTGGTAACAGTTTGCTAATTGATCAGTAGGGCAAAGTCATGTTACCTCAGCTTGAAAAGATACTTTGTGTCATTGAGACTTAAGTCTATACATTTGACTTCCTATTTGCCTTGTTTATGAGGATTTACATGGTCAAGTGGTGCATCTCATGTAACATTAAATAAAAAAATTTAGTTTGCATGTTCAGACATCAAGAGATGAAGCTGATCAAATGTATTTTCTTAATAACAAAATGCTTAGAAGCAAGGATACTGTTAAGATAACACTGACATCAAATCGTAGCCTATGTAAATTCCCAAACTTCATATTACGCTATTTCTATATCATAATTTTCAACTATGATGAATCTACAGCAGTGATGCACACATTAAAATTACTTTGACATGAACTTCAAAATGTAAAATCTCATGTCTGAGCAGCAGGTGTTATTTGAAATAATTTATTGAGTTTTTTTATTTTAACATAGAAAGGTTAGAATTTCTGCTAACATTTATTCGTGTTCTGCTTACCACTCAAAAATAAGTATGATCAGAATTGCCACACATGATCAGCTTTGCACACCAGCCATATATTCGAGTAAAGATATTTAGTGTCCTCTATTACCTTTTGAAATGCATTATGTATAACATTATTCAAGTGTATATGGACACAGTTGTTGAGTATAATCTGGGCTTTGAAGACATCAACAGATGAATGCAAAGGGTGAATTTTTCACCATAATGGATCCAAAGACTATGTGCTTGCATTTTAAAAATGGCAAGAGAAGTAATGCCTTAAGGCAGGCAATGTATACTATGGAAGTTTAGGATTATGCTGGTTATGAGTAAAGTTCAACATGAAGAGGAGCAGAAGAGAAGCGTGAGCTAACAAATGAACATCATCCTGTTGGCCATTTCCATTCAAAGAGGAGGAAGAGAATCAATGGGCTGTTCAAATTATTTGAATTAAAGTTTTGTTTATAATTCATATTGGCTTTATGTTCTTAGTCCATGTAAATTTGTCCTGCTTCAGAGACAAACTCAGCTATGATCCTAATCCAGAGAAACTGAGTCATTTTGTCTGTCTTTAATATTATTGAGTAACACTATTTCCTAGAATCTTGACTGCTGTATGGTAACAGGGAGATTTTTAGAAGTCTGCATTGGCAGGAAATAGTATGCAACCTAAATACCAAATTTTGTGCATGTGAGAAGGCCAATTGATTGCACTGTGCTGACAGGCATCACAATGCTAAGTCAAGGCAACATGTGTAGAGTTTGTCTGGGATGATGTGCATTTGTTTCAGGCAATGGCCTGTACTCACTCCCATGTTCTTGGTACCTATCATAAATCTTAATAAAACAAGTGGATATTCTTGGGATTTTTTGACATGCAGCCATGTCAAAATATATCTCCTTGAGAAATGAGTTAAAGCATAGTATAAAGGTGGAACGCTGTATCATAAATAGCCAGGCCCAGTTAGATATTTTCATGTTAGTTCCTCTGCGGTATATAGCAGAAGAGTGTTCAAAAGTAAGCTAATTCTTAACTGGTTTTCTTCCACACTTTACATCAGAGAAACTGACTGCAGTTACAATAGTTTGTGCCTCCTCTTCTTCACCTAATGCAAGAAACATTGTGAGTTGCAGATTTAAAAACCAAATGAAACAAAACAAAACAGTGGACTGGTACTTCAATGGCATTACATTACCCTGCAATAGCAGCGGGGGAACTAAGGTCTACCCTCAAACATCAGATGTGTGCATATTAGAATGTGTGTATGTCAGTCTTGCTAACTCAGTATTCTGCCCTTATTTTTAAAAAACCTCAGTGCTCCAATGGCAACCACATCATATGCCTTGTATGCAGGAAAGTACTTAGATGTGAATATGTTTTTCATTTCCTGGGAATGCAAAGAAAATACAGATACAAAACTACTAAGAATATTATGATGGATTCTCCTTTTGCCTTTAAATGTCTTTATGTCAATGTATCCTCATTAGGATAAGGGGAACCTTATCCTAATAAGGGCCGTGAGGGTACAGTCTTGTTTTTTTGTAGAAAATATGATTTAGGTATTTCCCTCTTCTACCTTCCATACCTATTGCTATGCACTGGGCTGCTGATGCCATGGGCAGCATCAGGCTTTTGAGATGGGAAAATGCAGGAAACAGCTTGGTGTAGGATTTTCAGGGACTGTTGTGTACCAATTGGTATGATATTGCTTGCTTTTGATTTGTATTTTGTTCACAGAAATAATCTGTGCAGGAATCATGCTAATCATACCATGAAAGTGTTAACCCAGGAGATGACAGATATGACAGATACGACAGAATTACCTATTAGTTTTTCAGCTTTACATGATTACCTAGTTACTTGCAACTTTGAACAGGGAATAGAATAAAGAACATCTTGACTTGGAGAACTCTGGGCAAATATTGAATATATCTAGGTTTCATATGGATGCATATTTGAAAGTCTTAATATATTTGAACTATTACTAACAACCCTGCAGCAGTCCTTATTCATACTGACATCAATTTCAATGGGAATTTTTTTGGATTAAGGTTTTAGAATCTGACAAAAAATGTGTCTTTCTGATCCAATGCCAATGGTACACCATTGCTATTACTGTTTAAAATTTCTCTAAGAATACCCTAATATATCTTAGATTCTCTCTGATCTCTTGTATTCTATGCAGGAATCCTATTCTGCAAGAAAAATGACGCTAATGCAATTATTTTTGAAATGTTAGAAGGAGCCCGTATTTGTCACATCATACATCATTGTATTTGCTTTTATACAGATCCCCAGGAACTATTACAATTTTTAATCTGTGACTTCCAATAGACCAGGAAAAGGGTTATGGGAGCCATCATACTAAATCAGACCACTGCTGCACTGAATCCATGTCACTGTTCAATCTCTAACTAAAACCAGCCAGTTCAGAGTAGAACACATAAAACCTACAGAAGATTGGTGATTAAGTCTGCCCACATCTCCTTGACTATTTAGGTCTGATCACACCTTAAAACTCATTGTTAACATTAGTAGTCTCTGCTTTACATCTGACAGCAGTATTTCAAACACTCACCCTCTATAAAGTACTGGTTTCTTACTTCAGCTTTTCTAAAATGAAAAAGTGAGAATTGAAATGGTGAAGAAATCAAGATGATATTAAGTTTATTATATTTTGCCTAGACTTAGGAAATCGTTAGTTACCAAGTACAGGTGTTCTCAGGAGCAGTAAAATATTCTAGACTGTGCTGTCAGACCAGCAAACAGTAAACCACTGTGCTGAATTTCTGGTTAGACATGTTTTTCTCTGATTATGGTTAAGTGCCATCTATAGTCCTTTAGGTGGCTCATACAGAACTAGATACGTGATTGATTTTGTTAAGGTTTTAGTAAGTTGATATGGGATACAAAAGTTTCAAGAACATGCACAAGAATTTGAGCAGAACTTCTGGAGTGAGTTAGCGCCTATTGAAACGGTAACTGTTTGAACAGTGTACGTGGTATACAATGTTGTATAAGTCACTGCAGTACAAAATAGCTTGTCCAGCAGAACTGCAGTTGAAATTTCTGGTTGCCCTCAAGTGGCATGTCAGCTCTTTCTAGACCAGAATATAATTCATATATCTCCAAGGAACTGAATTGAAAATCAAAATGAAGATTGTTTATTTCTTTAGATACATGGGTCCATGTAATGTCTCCATAGACAAAGATACAGATAATACAGATGCTTATTTTGCCATCTACTGGTTCTCTTTTTACGTATAAACAACAAAAAAAAAGTTTTTTTCTGCACATTTACTATGTAATAATTTTCAAAAGGTGTAAGTAGAAAACAGTTGTCACTTTTAATATATCTGTAATCTGCACCTGTAATATGTATCTAATCTGGGCTATAAGATTCTGCAACATTTTATTTTTAGTCACTCCATTATTAATAATTATAACGATGCCCTGCTAGTCAATTAAATATTAATTTTGCTCTTTCTTATGTTTACTTTGCCAGTGCTTCCTAGATATCTTTAGAAGGTTATGAGTTTGGAAAGTTTGCCATGCCCTTTCTTAACAGAAAAGAGATCAGCAATTCCATAACATCAAATAAGGTAGTAGGAAACCTACTTTCTGGCATGGCTGAAATGATAATTTATGCAGTGTTCTGACTGTATCAACAGGCCTAAAAAGAGAGAGAAAAAAGGGGAAAAGGAGGAAAAGAGAAAAAAACAAAGCATATTGCGAACATCAAATGCTAATTGCAGCTGAAGACAAATACCTAAATTTCTGCCACAAAGGGAGATTAGTGTTGCCAGGAGCATAGCAATGACCATTTGGCATTTCAGCTGTCGGCCCTGCATATAATCACAGAGTGTATTTAAGTTCTCCAGCAACTGAAAATCTACTAAAAATGTTATATTCTGACATCCATCAAGCTGAAGGAATGACAGGTAAAAAAATATGTATGAATATAAATTGCGTTCTTCCTGAGGGCGCTTTTTGTATAAATGTGATTGAGTTTGCATTTGAGTAAGTTTTTTTCATTCTTCTATGCAATCCTTGAAGTCACTTGGTAACAATAGCACAGTGGAGTTGTTGTATGAAGCTATTATGAATATTTAGCTTCATAACGACTACCTGTGCACTATGCAGAGAGAAATTTCCCACTGCTGCTATGTGACGGTCTCTGTGCCTTTGAAAAGTGAAACGTCAAACAGTTTTAGGGATGGTAGTGAGGGTCTTGGAAACCACAGCTGTTTGTCTTTCTGCTCCTTTGGAAGCTGTCTGTGGTAAGAGCAATAACCTCTGCTCCCTTAATATGATGACATTTCCAGAAGAAATATCTTTTATGCAATGGCTTCCAGGTCATAGAAAATAAAAGTCAGAGTGGCCTACGTGATGAAATCTAAAGAAATGGAATGAAATATCAACTTGGTGGTGACATAGGGTAGACACCCCGTATCATAGGCAAGTGGCAATTGAGCCCTTGCTGACCTCTGTCATTGTGGGCTTCTGGTTGAAAGCTTATCTTCAACAGCTAAGATATTAAGATCCCTGCCTAACACAGCATTGATATATAGGCTTAATGTTAAGTATATTGGTAATTTTACTCAGTCAACGATAGTCTTCATGTCATACAAAAACTTTCCAGTTAAAAGTCTTAAGTAGGAAGTGCTATACCGGAAGAATGTTGAAGAATTTAATGAAAAACATATTCTAAGCCACTAAATCAGGAATATCTTTTCTGCTGTAGACCGAAACATGAATTTTCTTTCTCTTCTGGAAATACATTCCTTGAAACATACTTTCTTCAGCTCCATCTCAGTAGTGGCAAAGGGACAAGTCTGAAGGTCAGACTTTAAGAAAGTCCTTTATTTCAATACTTGCAAAGGTATTGAAGAAAACAAAGCTGTGCTGCAAATCAGTCTCCAGTTTGGAGCATCATGGACACAGCTAAATGGGATTATTGGCAGCAGCCTAAACTCATTAATGTATTCATTCTCTCAGACTAAATATACCTTGCTTACCTGGATATAATAGCTTGATCTTTCTTCATGGTACTTTGTTGGATATTGGAGGTGTAGTTTACACAGCAAACTATTAATTCCTTATTCATTTTATTAGAAGTTGTATCTAAATAATGACACAAAAATTAATCTTCTGCATCTGGACTGTTCAAACCTGGTTCAACTTTACACACATTTACTTGGGTTTACAAGCAAATATACAGCTAAAATAATGTCTCCATAGTAAACTACTGCTGTAAGCATTATGACAATATCTGCATCAAGGCATGCCAAAATGATGACTCAGGATCATTTACTGTAACATTCTTCCTGAACAGCAAGAGGATAATGAAAGTGCCAGCCTCCACTATACCCTTCAATATTTGCCTTATGACAGGAGCACTTGAAGTCTCAACAAATCTTAGGATTATGTACAGTGTGAATGTAAGAAGACATATCTTGTGTTCTGATGCTCATAGAGTCTTGAGAGCAGTCACAGCTACCACAGACCCAGACTGAGGCCAGATTCTGGGCTTGACTGGGGTAGGAGTTGTGTTACTTTAGTGTAACAGCTCAAAAGCCTCTACAAGCAAGGCAGCAATGGACACACAAAACAAATTTAAAGCTACTTGTCTGATAAGAAAGNGAAAGAAAGAAAGAAAGAAGATATTAAATGCAGGCCAAGAGGCCACATACAATCCCATAGCTGAATATTCCTGAGGGAAAGAAGAGAAAGGAGAACAGGGCCATATGAAGAGGTGCCCTTAAATTAGTCTTGAAGCAAAAATCTGTAGTGACCACTGATGTGAGATAGTTTATTCCCCATCTCTAGCTGTTAAGTTTACGGATCTCAGCTGGGCTCACTTGGTATTTATCCTTTCTCTAGGGAGAGAAGGGAAAAAACAGAGTACAGACTTCCCAGTCTTTGAAAGCCCAAAATAATAGCTGTTACAGTTCACATTGGCTGACCTTTATGAGTGAGGACATGCCTCCAACTGGCTCAGCTATTTTCTCAGTAGAGATGTCAGTGTGCTGCACATACTCCACGTTACCAAAGGAAACTTTAGGAACATCTTAGTAATCAAGACTCCAGTGAAAGTAGTTTTAATTTTCATGAGAAGATTCCTTCCAAACTGCACCTGGCAAATTAAGAATTCTTATGCGTTCACTGTGTTTAAATTATGTGACACCCCTAAACCTAAAAAATGTTATTACTTCATAAACATATGTTTTATTGTAGTAACGCATCAGGAGATGATGCCCTAACATAGTTCTTCAGATAACTGTGCAGGCACTATAAAATGATTACTTCAAAATATGAAAGCACAAGAAAGACTGTTCTTCATAGCCTGTGCTACAGACTTAGATTTTTGCTGCATCTGGTCTAGCTATTTTCTTTGAACTTCAGAACTGTGACAATAAATGTGGCTTAAAAACTAAGATTGTTTTTTGTCATGATACTATGGCTGCCTACGAACTCTTTTCTCCTTGATAGTGCATCAGCTGCTATAGTAAGGGCTGGGATCAAGTTTAATAAGGCTGTGTCATAAAAAAAGAGGGGAAAAAAGTGATAAAAATGAAATCAGCCTCAAAAGAAAAGTACTTCTTACTCCAAAATACTCCACTGCCTTCTCCTCAAGGGAAAAGGAGGAGAAATGAAAGAAGTGTTCGTTCTTGTTCTTCTGTGCATGATATCAAGGACCTTACTATTTAGGTGGCAACCTTACAAGAAAAGAAAGCTCTGAGACCATGTGAAGCACCTTAACTTGTGGATGGATTTCAGCGTGAGGAGAGTGGTGAAAAAGACATTCCCAGTATTGGCTTAGTAGTAGGTTATATGTTAGGTCCCAATCCACAGGAAGTTAGGAGAGGCTTGGATGCTCCGTTTACATTTGTGATGGTATGGCTGGATTCTAGATAAAAGTGTGGGGAGCAGAATGAATTAGTGGAGCCTGTTGAGCTTGGAGATGTGGGATATTAGTTTCTTTACAGTTGCTGGTCAGATGAGTAAGTTCTAGTTTGCAGTTGCCATATGGCCACCTCATATACATTTTGAAGTCCTAACAGCAGCTGGTGTGAGGTTCAAAATTACTTTTGTTCAAGACTTTATTGCAGTTGAGATTTTAGAGGCCAGAATTAGAGAGTGCTGAATTCTTCCAGCTCCAACCAAAACCAGAAAAAGTTGAAAGCAAGCAGATTGGACTTTGAAGATACCAGCTGAACATCTTGTGGGAAAACTGTGCTTACATGATCATGCTGCTCCGTGTATTATGCATCTTGGAAACATAAGATTAATGTTGTGCAGGAAATACTGTAACAGGCCAGAAAACTAAACAAACAGCAGTCATTCCCCACTCTCAGCTATTTCATCAACTTTCTTCTATTGTTACAGATGGTTTGAGTGAAAACAGACAGAAGTGAGTCTGAGCACCCCACCTACAGGAAAACCTCCAGTGCAGCATAATGGGTAAGGAAATCTCTGCAAACTCTATTAGAGGGTTCTTCTCAGTCTTTCCAAATGGAGAGGGGAGGAGGCAAGGTTTGCTTTCCTGTAAAGGGACACATTAAATTCCTGGGATATCAGCTACAGCCTGATGTCAGAGTGATCCCAGGCAATCGACTGCAGAGCAAACCATTCAGCCACGGAGGTATCTAATAAACTTGCACAAAAGATAATCCCTGGGGAGAAACCTCAGGAGTAATCACACACATAATCCTGTTATGAAAGAAGTCCCTTGTAAGCTTTAAAGGTGGAATGACATCAAGGCCCTCCCAAAATAAAAACAAAACAGATCATCAAGGAAATTGTTTCTGATAGAATATCAGAACAGTGTTGCCAGTTCAAACACTCTAAAGGACATTTGTCTGAGAAGCCATATGATTTAATTCATCAGACAATGACCTGCACACACAGCATGCTGCTGTCTAGCTGCTAGTACTGGCGTCATGCGGAGAGGAAGAAAAAATTTGCTATGAAAAGAACCACCATAGGATTGCAGGCAGAAAGTTCAGCAAATTAACTGAACTTTTGTGGAACCATGATTCACAAAAAGATAATTCCTTTTCTGGATTACAGACTAGGAGAGGTGTATGGGTTCCTAAACCCTGTTAAAGTTTCAGGTACATATGATGCCTCTGAGCTGAGAATATTTCACAGTTTACTGAGCATGGAGAGTATTCACGGTATTCCTAACCAGTCACAATCTGGTGTGTGTATTGGGTTTGCATGGCAAGGTTTTGGTAGTGGAGGGGGCTACAGGGTTAGCTTCTGTGAGAAGCTGCCAGAAGCTTCCCCTGTGTGCAACAGAGCCAATGCCAGCTGGCTTCAAGAAAGGCCAGCTGCTGGCCAAGGCCAAGCCCATCAGTGATGGTGGTAGCGCCTCTGGGATAACAGAGTTAAGAAGGAGGAAAAAAACTACCCAACTGCAGCCAGAGAGAGGAGCAAGACGTGAGATGAACAATTCTGTGGACACCAAGGTCAGTGCAGAGGGAGGGGTAGGAGGTGCTCCAGGCACCGGCACAGAGAATCCCCTGCAGCATGTGGAGAAGGCCATGAAGAGTCAGGCTGCCGCCCCCCTGCAGCCCATGGAGGTCCATGGTGGAGCAGATATCAACCTGTAGCCCATGGAGGACCCCGCACTGGAGCAAGTGGAGGCACCTGAAGGAGGCTGTGAACCCATGGGAAGCCTGCAATAGAGCAAGCTCCTGGCAGGACCTGTGGAGCCGTGGAGAGAGGAGCCCAGGCTGGAGCAGGTTTGCTGGCAGGACTTGTGACCCTGTGGGGGACCCACGCTGGAGCAGTCTGGTCCTGAAGGTCTGCACCCCATGTGAGAGGCCCATGTTGGAGCAGTTGGTGAAGAACTGCAGCCCGTGGGAAGGACTCATGTTGGAGAAGTTCATGGAGGACTGTCTCCTGTGGGAGGGACCCCAAGCTGGAGCACGGGCAGAGTGTGAGGAGTCCTCACGCTGAGGATGAAGGAGCAGCAGAGACAATGTGTGATGAACTGACCACAACCCTCATTCCCCTTCCCCTGTGCTGCTGGTTAAAGGTAGAGAAAATTGGGAGTGAAGTTAAGCCTGGGAAGAAGGGAGGGGTGGGGGGAAGGTGTTTTAAGATTTATGGGTTTTTTTCCCTCATTATCCTACTCTGTCTTGATTAGTAATAAATTAAATTAATTTTCCCCAAGTTGAGTCTGTTTTGCCCATGATAGGAATTGGTGAGTGATCTCTCCCTGCCCTTATCTCAACCCACAAACCTTTCCTTATGTTTTCTCTTCCCTGTCCAGCAGAGGAAGGGAGTGATAAAGCAGCTTTTGCGGGCATGTGGGGTCCAGCCAGGGCCAAACCGCCACAGTGTGTCTCAAGGAGGGCAAAATTGGATGTCTTTGTTCAGAAGGAAATAAAAAATGCTGCAGTGGGACAGGCAGTTCAATAAGGAAACAGAAACATAAAAAAGGGTGGACATGAGAAACATGCAAACAGTCTGTGAAACAAGTGAAAGCGAATGTATCCTGAAAGAAAAGGCTGGCTGCAACACGAAGACTTGTCCTTTCATAATGTGCAGCACTGGGCTGTGATAAACCCAGTGTTATCTGCCAGTGTTTATTCTACCTCTCTGATTTATACATTACATTGAGATACAACTGAGTTCTTCAAGTTGTGGCATCAGCCCTGAGACCATTAATTTTGAACATATGGATCTGGAGTACGTGAACTGTCAATAGCACATCTAATTATTACCTTGCTTATTTAACTAGCATCCTCCAGGAGAAAACCAGAACAATATAGATTTGTCATCAGGCATTTGAGTTTCTGCTGTTAGAATGGCAAACTGATCCACCTGTAACACCATGCAGCAGTTTATCTGCTATTTTATCTCTTCTGCACTTGTGGTGCTTCTCCCTACCTTTGGTTGACCCAAGATTTCAGCTGCCATTGTTGACTTTTCAACCAAGAACTGTTAGATCTTTTTCCAATCCTGACATTTGTGTTTGGAAGGAGATTTCCAAGATAAGAATGCCTCTATCTCCAGCCAAACACTTTTTTTTTTCTTTCTTTCTTTTTTCTTCTTTTTCCTGTGATGCCTACAGAAGCTCTGCAATCATTATGTTACTGACATGCAGACCATTGTTTAGGATGGTAAGACAGTATCTTTGTTGCCTGTACTGCTTCATCTGGCTCTTTCCCTCCTTGATTCTTGTAGACTGCAAGACATTTTCAGCCAGAATTGTAATTCTCTTCTGTGTGTGTAACCAGCCTAGAGCTGGGACTCCAGAAGGGCTCTTATGAGCCAGGGTAAACAGCAACAGCACCAAGCAACAACAAAATAATGAATGTGGTAGAAATACGTCTGTTGGATGACTATATGTTTAATGGAGAAGACAGTAAATATTTTTTCTTAACATTTTTGCATGATTTTTTATTAAGTGAATTACCAAAATGAGTAAATTTAAAGAGCTGCACTGAAAGGATTTTAACTTGATACCATAGACATGAAGTTTAGGAGTTGCTTGTATCATTTTGAGGGAAATAGCAAAATGGAAATTATGGGTTTTGTAGTGAATTAAATGATAGCTGGAATCTGTGCAGGTAGTTTTTAATGAGTGTGAAAGGAAGTGGAGACACAAGAGGGTAATTTATACAAGGAATGAACACATGAAGGAGGAATTGTCTAAAGTAAAGCAAATGGATGACAAAAAGAAAATTATGTTAAGTAGTGAAACAGATCCAGGAAGGATGAAAAAAAAAAAAAAAAAGGGAAGTCTTGAGAGAAGAATAATCAAAAAGTAGAGACAGGTATTGGGCAGTTAAGAACATCAATATTTCAAAATGTTTAAGATGCCTGTCTTTCAAAAGAAAACATGGGATATTAAATTAAATAAATTGAACATGGAGTACTTTAGCAATCAATTAAAACCCAAGATCAATAAAGTAATAATAATAGAGATTTTTTTTTAAAACAAAACAGTCAAAGGAGTTTGCAAAGAAAAAAATAGAAAAGTCAAAGATTTAAACCATTATTACTGTAGTCTGTTATGAAAAATAAAATAAGTTATCCTATTTTACAGCATTGTAATCTGGAAAACCATCTTCAGCAGCTGAATTTAAAAGATATAAAGATGGTAAATTTTCTGTGAGAGCTGAAGCACATGTATGAACACATATTACACAGTTGTGCAGTTTTCAAATTACCAAACTATCCAATTTGGTGGCATACATATGTTAAGATGCAGTTATTCAGATACCCTCCTTTGGAAACACTTATTCGGGATTTGACAGAGCATTTCTGTGAGGATTCTTAACTTAGTATATAAAAGGATGGTAACAACAGAGTTGATATTCTGCATCAGGCCCATGATCCGCCTAACTCAGATCTCTCTGGCCAACAAAGACATTTAGTTCTGGAATATTAGAACTAAAGCAAGCACCAAGTAATACTTTTTTTATATGGATACAGCATTCATTTATTCATGATGCTTCTCCTTTACTCTCCATATCTTTCCTAACTTTGCTTTTATTTTGTTTGTATTTTATTCTTTAATTTTATTTCATGCTTCAGCCAATCATAGAATAGACATTTTTCTGAGAATTTAAATTGGTGGTTCTCTTTTCTGGCCAGTAAGAGCTAATTCAAAGGCCAGATTTTTTTTCTGGATACCCTTAGAAAGAATCGGGCAATGAACAGTCCCACAGGAATGCCTATTATTTCCCCCAGTAGCTTAGTGAAGATTCTCGTAGAATACTCCTAGCTGTTGTTTTTTTTTTTGAGGAGACCTTGTTAAAAGTGAATTTGTCACAAAAGGCTGTCAAAAAGTAGTAGCAGTGCATGAAAGGTGCGCCGTATGCGGCACAATGCTGACAGTACGACAAGAATTAGATAGAATTTGTGAAGTGTCCCTATGGTCTACCATATAGTGCCTGTTCTTGCTTTCTTGATGCAACAGCTGGGGAGAACAAGTTTCAAAGAGTTTTGCTCCCTTACCCTGAATTTTGCAGCTGAAAAGGTCAACTGAACCTTTAGCATGGGCAATCATAGACACAAAAATGGGTTTACAAATGCAAAGAAATCAGGGATATATACACAGAGCAATTTGTACATTTGCGGTGGGACAAATTCTACTCTCAGTCATAGCTGAGACAAAACCTTGTTGATCCAATTAACCTTACTCAAGGGCAAGTTGGCTTGAAGCTGGGCTGGCCCCTTCTGTTTTGAATAACATGATTATTTGGAGAGGCAGCTGTAGGGTAGACTTAAAGCAGAAATGATTAATCTAATGTGTTACATTTAGGGCTAATAAAACTGTAGCATCTGAGTATATTGAATTATTGAAGAAGACAGAAGATCCTAGGTGAAGTAATAAAGGAGAGATAATAAAGACAAACATTACAATTAGTAAGAAGTAACACATGGTAGCTTATGATGACTTTTCTGCAAAGGAAATTTGCAGCTACAGTCAGTAAAAAAGGAAGGTAATGAAGTGAAAAAGCAGCATGCTGGATATAAACTAATATAGAAGATGAACAGCAATAATAAGGTGAGCTATTGAAAACTGGCTGTTTTGAGGATCAGTGGTATCACAGAGAATGCCTAGAATTCATATTGGGGTTGAGGGTTTCTGGAAAGACACTATCATTTCTGCTAACAAATTGATTCGCATTAATTATTTTCACAGGAAAAGTTTTCAAAATTGCACAGCAATGAAGGAATGTAGTAAACAAACTGAAATGCTTCCAGTAGAAAACAGACAGTACTATATATATAATCCTGAATAATACAGAATTCAGTAATATTTTGTAATGCAAAAGATATTAATAAGTGAAATAATTTTGGTGAGAACTCAGGTGTTTGTTTCATTAGCTTTAGTAGGTTTGGGATAGGCCAAGACAAAAACCTCATTGTGAAAGTAACTACATGCTAATGAAAAATAGCAAAAGCAATTAATAGAATTACAAAAGCTTTTGAGTGACAGTAATTCTGTCTCAGAAATTAGGCCTTTTAAAGACTGTTGAGATTTGTCTGCTTCTATCTGACAATTTGGTCAGATTTCAGCTTCAGAGACATTCTTCTCATCATGAAGTCCATATTTAGGCACAGATTCCCAAGCTTGAGAGAAAAAATTATCTATCTCCAGCTGAAGGAATTTGAAAGGTTCCCATTGGCTCCAAACAGGAGTTGGAACAGGCTATGTGTAAGAAGGTAGTCCCTAATCTCTCTAGCAGACTAACCCATCTTTGCTGCTTTTTAAGTTAAGTTTTCTAGCACTGCCAGATCAAACAGTTTCAGTTGCTAAACATGCTGTCAAACCAACAGATTTCCAAGCTAGATATGCTAGAACAAGCAACCTGGTTTAAATAGCCATCTCCAAGCAAAAAAATAGTAAAACAAAGATAAAACTGTTCAATGAAGTAAAAGAGGATCAACTCAAAATAAAAGGAACCTTAAATCCTATCTTGCTGTTGTTCAAAGTAGCACTTTGGCAGATGTTTATGAAAGTTGATTTCTATCAGTATAGGTGGAGAATTTCAATATGGCCAAACAGGGAGAAGCATTTCTCTCTTGTGGTATAATAAACTATTTCCTTTTTGTGCCTCCCACCTCAGTACTTGTGTATAATGCTATCCTTTCCCACTGACACTGTTAATGCTGTTTTCTGGAGTAGAAAACATTTCCTGGATTTGTTGGCCTTCAAAACAATGGAGAATATTTCCAGGCATTAGGAAAATTGTATGTTAAACGTATTTTGCAGTTGAAATGTCTTCAGTACATTCATTTGTTGTGCCACAATACTGTAAAAAACTCGATGCAAATAGCAACACCAAGTTATGGGGAAGCAAACCAAATAGTCATAGAACCTTGGCTAGTGCTCTTTGGCTCAGTGTCCTACTGTTGCAGGATTCAACCTTTGCAGTGGCTATCAAGCTCTGTAATTTTGGTTTTGGAGGTTTTCCTGCTTCACCAGAGGAATTAATGTCTCTCAAGCTTCTGTTTCATACAATGTTGTTCCCAGGAATGATTGAGGTGGAGGAGTAAGATAATCATTCACAGAATTGCTATGCTTTTGCAGAATGAATTCTCAGATAGTATTTCCATTCATGTTTCTGTTGAAATAAGTGAAGAAGAGTCAGAAGGTTTCCTGACAAAGGGGATGTGTCATTTCTTCATTATAGACTTTACAAATTGGTATATATTCATAGATTAAGAAGCAGACAATTTTAGGGGTAATTACAAGGCTTATATGTTTGCATGGCCATAAAGTTTAGCTATCTTACTTTCTACCTCTGAAAGATGAGAGCAATTAGTCCTTAACAGCCGACATGTAATAAGATACTGTGCTGGAGATATGTTATGTATTATTAATTCAGTTTTGATAATGCTGTAGATAATGCTGTAGCATACAGGGCGGATGATGGAAGGAAGGAGAGAAGATCAAGTGAAAACCGATTGCACTCAGTTTCACAAGTAAAAGAGGTAGTTCTTCATGCAATAAGTAGCTGATTAGTGCAACTCCTTGTCAAAGAATGCTGTGGATAGTAAAAATCTACATAGATTCAAGAGAAAAGTAAAAAATTTAATGGAATAGAAATTCATTGAGGATTAATAGATGTATAGAAACCATTTTTAGCTCATGAAGAGCTGAAAATACTTGAAAGCTGGAAGGTTTTAGTGAGAGACCATGTATATATACCCTTGTACTGTTCGTACTCATACTTAAGCATCTGCCTGTGATCCCTACTGCAGACCAGGCTCTGGGCTTAACAAACTTTTGCTGTCATTCAGGATTGCTTTCTAGTGTTCCTATGTTTTAGGAATCAAAGTTTAATATTTACTGAATACAGTAAATAATTTTCATTTACTATACTTTATAAATAAAATATAAATATATAAATTATTCCTTATGTGAAAAAGAAATATACACCACAAATATGTGTAGTACCTCATTTTCTGATGCAATATTCCATGAAAAAATAGTGATTTAATTAGCAGAAAAGCTTAAATTGAAGGTGCTTAAAAGTAAGATTTTCGTATGGGAATTTGAATGCTTTGCCCCAGAGAGGGTAATCAGAGTTCTCTGAATGCCAGGTGTCTTCACTGGGGCATTTAAAATAGAAGCATTAGAGAATTTTGGTGACATGACATATGCTTTTTCTAAAAGAAAACTTTTCTCCAGCCTAAAATGAAATACACATGGACAAACCCCAAGTCCCTTACAGTGAAAATCATTGCAGGGAGAATGGTCCATTGATACAGATTAAATTGTGAGATTGGATTCTAAATATGTACAACACCCTCTCTGCCCCCCTCCCCCCAGCCCCTCTCCATGTATAGCACACTGAAGGGTTTTCCAAACATGAAACATGTGGTCAGTGATATATAATTTTGGATACCCTTCTGATAGCATCCCATAACCCCTTTAGCAATTTTTCTGCCTTGATATGATAAACAGTGCCATGCGTTATGGGGTGAGAACTCTTTGATTTATGAGCATATCAAAGGAGCAACGTGTACTTGTTCATTTGGTATATGAAAGAACAAATTCTAAAAAAGCTTGGGTGTCTTGTGCTTTGGTTTGTTTTGCTGAAACATTACAAAATTGAGTTTTAATATTTAAAACTTAAAAAAATGCTGAATTTGACTCTTTTCTGTAGCCTGGTCCAAACTCCTTGACATCAATGGGAACCTTGATTTGATTTTCGCTGGTCTAGGATCAGCCTTTTAGTCATCACAAAATAAAAATCAATTCTTTTACAATCAGGCCATATTAGCACAAAACTTCATATTTAACTATGTACTGTACTGTATTATGTTAATGTCTTTTAAAATATATTTTATTTTATTGCTTATCCTGTATGTTTAAATGGATTCCTTTTACTCTCTTTTCAATTATTCATCTCTAATGTCTATTAGGGTTCTTCTGCTTCATGACCCTCTTTGTGATTTATTCTCTTCTTACAAATAGTCATTCAATTTTGTCCTTGTAATACCCTGCTTATGCATAGAAACATTTGTAGAAGACTGAAGTTGTTTCACTGTAGTCTTCAGGCATGAGGAATTATGTGGCAGTAAAGTAAATGGTGAGTGGATGGAGGTCATGTCTTTGCTCTTTCTTTCTTTAAAGCAGGATCCAATGGGTGTGATTAGTGGCAACTTTTAGTTCAGCATCTGCATTTAATCAGAAGTTATCTCCCCATTTCCTAGACTGCTTAGTGTAACACTTCACCACTTCATCTCTCTTTCCTGCCAACCAGACAATAAAAGAAAGGTTTCTAACTTTCTCCTCTTTTTTTTTTTTGTTTGTTTTGTTTTGTTTGTTTGTTTGTTTTGGGTTTTTTTGGTGTCCAGCCTTGATAAAACTTAAATATCTGATTTTCTGTAAAGAAGGGATAATGTAAGTAAAGTAAATGACTAGACAAATCTTTTCAACTCTTTCTGAAGTTTTTGTACAGCACAATGCAGGAGTGATTCAGCAACACAGAATAGGATGAAAATTTTTAAATGATTACCTAAATTTAAGTTCAAATATTAATTTCAACTTACTGTAATTAGAGGTGCAAAAGAGTAGTGTTTTCATGGTTTCCAGTACATCAGTGACATTTACCATATATCAAGACTCACGAGCTGACATTAAGGAATCCTCAGCTTTGAATCTCCCCCTACCTGCCCTGGACAAAAGTACTGTAACTGCTCTTCCATGTAAGTGTGGATCAAAAGCAATTTGAATAGGAAATCACATGAAGAAACAACAATTTAACTGTATAAAGTTCAAAGAAATTTTTATTTATTTATTTATTTATTTTAAGAAAAGAAGCCTACCTTTTCCTATATAAGTTCTATACCCACAGAAACATTGACATTCACATTCAAATGCAGGTAATTCTTTAGAAGGTGGAAATGTAATTTTCTGCTGCTGTTGCTATTGTAATCAGACACCAGACATGAGTTTGATTATATGGAAAGAAAAGATGGATGAAATATCTTTTAAAATCATCTCTTGCATGAAAAACTGCCAGCAGGTTTAATTAGTATTAGGCAATTAATAAATTAAAAATTAATCCCCTATTACTTTTATTTCTGCTAATCTCACATGAGATTTATAATTACATTCTGTTGCCCTTCAGCTTCCCATGTCTTTGCTTGCCATCATTCTCAAATACTATGCAAAGATTTTTGTGCTATATATAATAAGATAAATTATCATCATCACAAGGATCAGATTGGATTGGCCCATCTGGCTATGCCCAGAAGCTGCAGATACAAAATAATCAGTAAAAAAATCTCAGCAATACTTACTTCCTGTAGGTGAGAGCTTTGTGTGACCCTGTGCAGATTGATACCAGACTGAAGCTAAATGCCGGTTAACTTCCAGATCATAGGAACTGGGGAAGATTCCAAGAAATTAGTAAAATATTGAGTAAAATGTTTAATAAGTTAACAAGTTAAAAGTTCAGAATCCTGTATCATATGTTACAATTTTAATAGATCAGCTACAGAACTGTCCTCTGTCCATGAAAGTGAAGGAATTCAAAGTGTTCTGTATGGAGGCTAAATCTGTCTCTAAATACTTATAGAAGGTGATTACTGTCATCTTGGATCTGAATTTCCTCAGATCTTACACCCTTGAGGAAGCCTATCCCTGAAGTGCAATAATAACATGAGGTAAAGTACACACTAAAACAGAAAAAAAAGTCAACTTAAATAGAAGTATTTTTTACTCTGCAGTATATTGCACAAGCGTAGACAGTGATGCAGCTAGTATTCCTGAGAAGCCTAGAACAGAATTGATTGATAAATATATTCAGCTCCAAAATTTTTGTTTCTGTCATAGGAGATAAAGAGGGAAAAACCCTGTAGTTTATGGGTTGTGAAATGTAAATTTTAAGTCTTTGTTTTTAATGAGATTGTGTTACACATTACCCAGATTTTCCCATCACTGAACTCCCAGGCACAGCTGAATGTTACCATTTATGTCATTAAGGAATGTCTGGGGGCTGTTTTTTAAGGGTGGTTGGAGAGAGCTGTGTGGTGGTTTCTTTTATTTAATCTATGCTTTTCTTATCTGTTTGAACATCTATTACATCATGTAAGTGGCTCAAATTAAAGTTATTCTGCTACCTTGTGGCCATAAGTTGAAATACCATATCCTCAGCAGTTGAATTTATAAAATTCTCCATTATATTGATACTCATTCCACTTGGCATTTCTTAAACTGCATCCAGAATACTGTATGTGGTTTTAGATCCCTCCTCAGTAGAAGAGGTAACTCTCTTGTACCAGAGGTTGAGTGTCAGAGATGATAAATTCTTTTTTTCTCACCCTTCTGTCTCACCTTGAAGCACAGAAGCAGAACATGGAGGGGAAATATTCTCTGCTGCTGTTCTTGTGCCTGAACTGGTTTCAAACTTTGATGAGAGCAGTCCAAGGACAATGGAGAATGTCATACATAGTCCTAGAGAACTAAAAAATGTGACAACTTTAATGTTTAGATGACATAGAAACAGTATGTTGTCAGGATCAGAATTTTATGTGCCTCAGGCTTGCATAGATCTCATCTTAGATACCCTTTTTTACATCTTCTTACATATCCTTCTGATTTTATTTATTTGTTTATTTATTTATTTTTCTTGAAATTAAAAAGGCATTTAGTTCAGAGGAATCATCTACTAGGGACTTGCAGTGACCATGTGTGTCATACTTCTTCATCACTCCTGGGCAATGCACAGCGTAAAGCATTTGTCCAGTCTATGTGACTGGACCCATATGACTATGGGTCAATTAACCCACAGCTCTCTTTGAGACACTTCTAGAAAGGTCTTCCTGTGGAACTTTAGACATAAGAAAGATGTGATTTTGGAAAGCTGAACTCTTCCATTAGCCTCTTCTCTCTTTTCCTGAGGCCTTTATAGTGTGAAGTCCATCATTTGTCAAGACATACATTTGTCTAGTAGTAAAAGAGATGGTATAACCCATTTTAACTGAAACTGTTCCTATCCTGACTTAATTAAAATGAGTATAAATGACTTATCTTAAGATAAGTTTACTATGCTGAGACTTTGAATCTCTGGGCCTTTCTAATTACCTAATTTTTAACAGATTATGAAAATGTTATTTAAATTCCTAAGTGTTCAGAATTCCAGTTTGTGGTATCTGATTGTAGATACACTGACATTAAAGCATCACTGCCTGAATACTTAAATAGCATAGAAATAGTAAGATAGTCTCTAGCCTCAGTCTAACCATAATAGTAACAACAGTAAGATAATTCTGGATCCTATTCTGTTGCAGGTATTTTGAGAAATATTTTATATAGCTCTATTTGCTAGTCCATCTTCAGATGACATCAAAAGACCTATTCTCATTGAAACCAGCTCTAGATCTGTCCCAATATTTGTAGCTCTTCTTAGCAGGAACAGTCTGAATAGCTCAATTAGTGTTTACAATAGTGTTAAATAGTCACAGAATAATGTCTTAATCACATTGACATTCAAGGTATATTCTAGAGCAACAATCTATTTGTGCTAATATTGACAATAATAATAAATTACTGCAATGAATCATTATTGTTTATTATATGCCAAATATGCAGAGAAGCCATTCCTTCATAATTTCCAAACTGTGTTGCACTGAATCAGATTTGCTGCATGAGCTGTCTTCATCCTGTGTTTTATATAAAAACATATTAACTAAACTTCTCAACAGTGTTTTCCTGCAAGTGCTTTTTATTATGTTAAGAGAAATCAAGGGTTATGCTGGATAAAGAGAGAGCTTTAGAATATCTCCGTTTATCATAAGAGAAGAAAAAAGCCTTCATTTTTGAATTAGCAATTCAAAATTCCATTAGAGGCTCAGAATACTTGTTTCAGTACTATTTTGTACTTGAACAAATTTTTGCTTTTGAAACTGAAGGGCAAAGTCCCACTCTCTATTGACAGAAGTACATCTAACACAGAAGTAAGTACATATCAATGTCAGACAGTGAGAAATTAAGGAAACATTATGCAGCAGAAGTTGTTTCAGGAAGTGGCTGTGTCTGGGAAAGCTGATGATAGAAAAGAAAAAATATTCCTTTCATGTTACAACTAAGGCATTAAGGTATGGGATGACAATATCATGTAAAACAGAAGTCAAATAATTGTAGATTTGTATGGGCAGACATTGAACACCATATTTGTACAAGAATATGAATTTGTAAATGTTTTGTTACATTTTTTTACTGAGAAGTTGAACTGGCATACAAACTATTATTTCATCTTACTGTAGGAGACAAACACACAGGCTTGCTATGGAATCTAATTCACGATTTATATCACTGCTTATTTTTGGTGGTAAGATACTTCTGCAACATAGAAAACAAATCCTACAGAGGAGAGGCATGTACCTTATTTAGTACAAAATCAGCATATTTTCTTTACTGCCATTGATCAAATTACTTACCAAGTTTTTCTGAATAGCTACATCATGTTAACAAATTTATTTATTATCAGTAATGTTGAAAGTAGCCAAAACTCTACAATTAAAAAACCTTATTTATTTTCCTTATAGGAAATCTGTAACTGTAACTTTATTCATAATGGCAGGGTACCAGAAATACTCAAACTGGAATAATAACACAGCAAATCTATGAATCTGAAACTCTGTTTTTTTCAAAACTTTCAAAATAAATGTCTTCCTTAAAACATGGCTGCTGGGTGGCTTGGATTAAAAACTGCTTAGTATGTACATTAATCCTATTTAGGTTGATGGAATATGTTATTAAAGAAGCTTATGTGCCTTGTTAATTTTTGACGAAGCATTATAACTTTTCTCTCTTCAGTCTATAGCAAGAGTTCCTTAAAGGGAACAGAAAATTATTTTTTTTTATGAATGGCATTGGACGATAATAGGACAAAACTTAAGTCTGTGAACTACATATGAAAGTTATGTATTCCAAAAAAGAAGACAAAATGAGGTTTTTTGGATTTAAATCTCAATTCATAGATTAAAATTTTGCCACCACAAAAGACAGACCTAGAAAATGCTCTCACCTAGACTTTCCCATACATCCTGTTTTAAGTAGCTGAACAGCAGTTGCATTCAGCTGTTCCTTCATACACAGAATCATCTTTACATGTTTGAGTGAAAGCTCTTTTATTTTTAGCTCCCATTATTTTAATTACATATGTAGTCTGTGATGAAAACTGGGTTTATTTATTACAACATCTTTGGGACTGTCTGTTGCCTGGAGCATATTCTTTGATTTTATATTTTCAATCAGTGGACTAACTAAAGCAGCTAAAATCAATTAAGATTCAAAATTTTCCTAATGGAGGGGATTTGACTGTAATTATAGTGTCATGCAAAGCATGCATTCATTTCAGACTTGTGACTCTTTCTACAGGTCATAGGCTTCTCCTCAAGTTAATTCTCATTCTTCAGCAAGAGAAATACCACAACTGCTACTAAAAATTCCCATCCTTCTCATCAGAAGGACCTTCTTCCATGAAAGATGGAGGAAACTGTTGCTGAGTTGAGTTCCTTAACTGTGTAGGATAAGAAATAGAACAATATAATATTTGGAAATATTTCCCAGAAGTGTAAGGTACTGCAGCATTATGTGACTATCGTAGATGAAAACTCCTTTGTTTTTGTGGTTTTTACTGCTATGAGCATTTACTTTCTGAGAGGAGAATGCCTACAATTTCCAGTCAGGATGGTTTTTATTTTGTTTATAAAAAAACTCTAACTTTTTAAAGCTGATGATAGGCAACAAAGGCAACTTTTCCCCCATGCCCTGGTACTATGAATGGCCAAGAATTGGCCAGCTGCTTCTTGACCAGAGTGCAGCTTTTTTCTATTTTATATAGGACTGGCTGTAAATGCTTGGGTTTTGGTCATTTTGTAATACACCTGTAATAATTAAAGACCAAATCTATCCAAGTAGTTGCTGGAATTGCTGAGGCCATACTACAGAGTTTGGGAGAAAAAAGCTGAAATGGGGACCGGATAATTCCCTCTCACTGCTCTGAAATATCCCAGACTCAGATACAGTCTTGTCTGGGCAGTCTTGGACATCATTGTGAAGCCAGGACCCAGAGATTGGAAAGAAACAGTAGGGAGGAGCCAGCAAAAAAATTAAACTGGCAAAGCAGCTGTTAACATAGGTTAACCAGAGCAGAAACAGAGCCTAACAGTGTTTTCTAGAGTTCTGTCTAGCTGCTTTTTACTCTGAGCAGATCAGCTAGGTGATTCAGTCCCTCATACTTTTCTTTCTTCTCATCTGTTTGGTCCACCTTCACTTGTTTAGGTCCTCCATTCTGTACCTAACCACTGAACTATGAAGTTTATATGCAGTCTGCAGTGTTAGAGTGCATATTGTATGTATTTATTTATTTGTTTTTCTCAATCTTTTCACTTGTCTTGCTTGTGTGGAGATGGTGTTTCTAGAATGTCATTTTCACTATAGATGGTCCAGTTTTTTTCCTACATAGGCACTGCCATAAATACAATCAATAGCGATGCAGAAGTTACACAATATGATCGCCCACACACAGCGTAAGGGTAGAACAGTACGAACTGTCATTTTTTCAGTTGAAAGTCTCAGTTGGGCAGTAATAAAACCAAACATTAGTGTCTGATAATAATAGCCCTATTACTACATTGCATAATGTAAAATTACTCATCCTAAGAATAACATTATGTTCACATGCATAATGGAAATTATTAGCCAAAGTTTCCTTAGCATGAAGGGTTCATCTGGGTACAGGTAGATATATTTGCATCTAAGCTACCCTAAGCTTTGTGAAATGACCATGGAGGAATGCAGTGGTTAATGTCATTCTAAAATAGGTGTCTACAACAGGTCCGATGAATCATGTTTTGAAAGTGTCTGTTTCTCTTCACTGGCTGTATAGAGAGCCAACAAGGCTAGGCTCAGATGTAAAATCTGTGTTATAGAAATATGGAGTGAGGTGAAATGAGTCACACCTGAAAGATTTGTTTCCATTTTCCTTACTGTTAACAAACAAAAAGCCATGAAGACGAAAAGCTAAGTTTATATATCTGTCAAAAACCAAAAGGTGGAAGAGAAGCTACAATCATGACTTGATAAGAAAGCAAAGCTAAAATACCCAACAGTCAATTGTTAGGATTCTACCCACTTAGGGTACTCACTTCAGTTATGTCCATAGCCTGAAGGCTTCCCACTTTCCAACAAATATCTTCATTAGTAGACTATAAGTTTTGCATAGTGGAAAACTGCTTCCAGTTTTGTTGTTGACACTGCCATTGTGAGTGGCATACTTAAAAATGAGTCACTGTATACTTCACTTCTGATGGACGGACACTTCTTGACCTAATTAATGAACACTAGCCTAGTGTGATTACAAAAGGGACAAGTATGGCATACAGCTCCATACTCTCAGCACCCAAAATATCCTGTCTCAGGTACACAAATGGGCATACAGTTTTTCATTTCATTTTTTTCTGAAATGTCAGGCCAAACAGTGAACAAGTCTGAAAATCCCCACTAGCATGTTGGGGAAGAGCAAACATTGCTAGTTATGATTTTAAGTTCTATCAAATGCACTTGTTTCCTCCTCTGGGGAAAAAAAATCCCAAACAAAACCAAAATAAAAATACCCACACAAGGAGAACACAGACATGAATATTTCCCCAAATCCAAAACTTTTTCTTTGCATTATTAAGACCCTGATTTCATAACTGATAAGCAAAAGGCAGGTGATCTAGTAATTGGCTCAGGTTTGCTTCCATGTTTTTCATGGAAGCACAATCTGGCTCTATGTCATTATTGATCAATGTAACCTGTTGTAATACAGTTATTTTAACACTGTCTATCAGTATCAACATTCCTGGTTAGTAAAGTAGAATACATGTTGCACTTGAAGATCTGAAACCTTATGGTATTACTTAGAAATTAAATTCAATTTCTATTCTTAGCATAAGAAGTACCTAACATTAGCAAGCAGGAAGCCTTTTGGAATTCTGTACTTGTAGGAAGCAGTTGTGTGCTAATTTGGTGATTATGTATATCCCCACTTGGTATCTATATTTCAACAATAGCTGGAGTAGAAAGTCATGCACATAAATTTTGAAGGTATGACCTCAGGAGCTGCCTCAGGCTGAATACCATTATATCCATTGCACTGTTACAGATGTAGCGCACTTACTACCTCTAACAACAGTTACATCCTAAAAGATCTGTTTATCTGCAACACATAACAGTTGTGCAATATTTTTCTGATGTAAAGTCTTCTATGGGAAGAACTTTCCTTGCAAATCTGTTTTCTGTAGGAATATATTAATCTGACAAAACCTCTGTAAAAATTGCTTGAAGGGAGTTAAAGCATTCTGAATTTTTCTAGTCTTTCAGTATTTCCTGGCTATATGAAAATAAAACACAGTTGTCTTCAATTCAAATTACTTGTCACTTGAAATAAATGACAGGCTAGCAATACAGCTTGTATGATCCAAAGTAACATTTTGAAAAATTTTGTTTCATGGCAGAATTGTTTTTTCTTCTCATTTTAATGGGACAATAAATTCATGGTCAGAATTTCTTCTCAGCTCTCTTTTACCTGCCTCCATTGCATAAATGCTATGATTAAAATTAATAAATATATATTCATATAAATATTTGTTTTGAGCCCAGAGAAGAAGGCTTATGTAATCAACAGTTTGCTCATACACCCTAGGATTCGAAATTGCTGGCTAATTTCGATCACATTATAGGAGGGAAGAAGTCTCAACAATAAATGTGTTTCTATAAATTTTACAAATACAACAGCTGGATGGAGGAGTGGAACCCAGGTCATTGTGATCCCAGAACAAAGTGGAGGCAGAACTCAACTGTTACACATTTTATTTGGTAGCAGATGGCTGCCAGCTAGTTCTTCAGACCAGCCACAGTACTGCTGATTCTTTCTCTGGTGAGGATATGGAAGATGTGTGTTGAATAACATTAGGAGCAAAGAACACAAATTCTTCTGAAACAAAGGTTCACTAGTTCTACTGACCACAAAAACAGTTTTTAATTGTCAAGATAACATTCTTAGCCTACAGTCAGCAAGTAAATAATTAGCCTCAGTTTATCTTTGATATCTGTCACATTGGATTGGTTACTATGCTGGACTGGGATACAGCATCGCAGAATCACAGCACGGCAGGGGTTGGAAGGGACCTCTGGAGATCATCTAATCTAACTCCACTTTTTAAAGCAGGATCACCTAGATCATGTTGCACAGGATTGTTTGAGACTCCACAGCCTCTCTGGGCAGCCTGTTCTAGTGCTTGGTCACCATCAAAGTGAAGAAGTTTTTCCTCATATTGAGATGAAACTCCCTGTGTTCCAGTTTGTGCCCGTTGCCCCTTGTCCAGTCACTGGGCACCATCGAAAACAGTCTGGCCCCATCCTCTTGACACCCACCCTATAGATATTTATAGATATTGATAAGGTCCCCTCTCAGTCTTCTCCAGACTAAACAGACCCAGCTCTCTCAGCCTTTCCTCATACAAGAGATGCTCCAGTCCCCTCATCATCCTTGTAGCCCTCCACTGGAGTCTCTCCAGTAGTTCCCTGTCTTTCTTGAACTGGGGAGCCCAGAACTGGACACAATATTCCAGATGTGGCCTCACCAGGGCAGAGTAGAGGGGAAGGATAACATCCCTTGACCTGCTGGCCATGCTCTTCTGAATGCACTCCAGGATACCATTGGCCTTCTTTGGCCATGAGGGCACATTGCTGGCTCATGGAGAGCTTGTTGTCCACCAGGACTGCCAGGTCCTTCTGCACAGCGCTGCTTCCCAACAGGCCAACCCCTAACCTGTACTGGTGCCTGGGGTTGTTCTTCCCTAGGTGCAAGATCCTACACTTGCCCTTGTTGAATTTCATTATGTGGATGTGATTTCTTACATTTCTTCCAATCACTTCCCTGGGCAGCCTATTCCAATGAGTGACAACCCTTTTGGTGAAGAAATTTTTTCCTAATAATCTATGTAAACCTCCCCTGGCACAACTTGAGGCCATTTCCTCTTGTCCTATCACTTGTTACTTGGGAGAAGACACCAACAGCTACCTCAACACAACCTCCTTTCAGGTAGTTGAGGAAAGCGATAAGGTCTCCCCTCAACCTCCCTTTCTCCAGACTAAACAACCACAGTTCCCTCAGCTGCTCCTCACAGGACTTGTGTTCCAGACCCTTCACCAGCTTCGTTGCCCTTCTCTGGACATGCTCCAGCACCTCAAGGTCTTTCTCGTAGTGAAGGGCTCAAAACTGAATGCAGGACTCGACATGTGGCGTCACCAGTGCTGAGTACAGGGGGATGATCACTTGCCTGGTCCTGCTGGCCACATTAGTTCTGATACAAACCAGGATTCTTTTGGCCTTCTTGGCCACCTGGGCACACTGCTGGCTCATACTCAGCCGGCTGTCAACCAGCACCCCCAGGTTCTTTTCTGACAGAGGTTTGCAACCCTCAAGAATGGACGTTCTACATCCTCTCCAAGAAACCTCTTCCACTGCTTCGGAACTATCATGGAGAATAATTTTTTTCTTCAGGTACAATTACAATTTCTCTTTTTGCACATTCTGACCATTATGTCTTCCTCTCAGGCATCTCTCAGAAGAGACAGCTTGAATGCATCTTCCACTAGTGGAATTTGCAATTAGTTCTCCTCTTCTTTGGGCACACACACACAGAGTCTCCTCAGCTTCGCTAACAGCATTTTCTCCAGTCTGTGATCATCTCAGTGGCTGGCTGTCTTCTAGATTCTCTCAGGTCTATCAGTATCTCTTTTGTACAGGGTATGCAGTCTAAAACTAACCCCACTATTCCACATGCAGCCTCACAAGTGTCTAGTACAGCAGTATGGTCACTTCCATCAGTTTGTTGGCCAAAGTGTTGTTAATGCAGCCCAGTATATATTTAATCTTCATAATGCGAGGGTACACCCCTCACTTGTGTTTAAACATGGTGAGCATTCCTCATGCCCAGTTTAGTTGTTATCAGACACAATCTTCAATAAGCACTGAACAGATTCTGTCTCAAAGGGAGACTCTTTTTATTTTTTACTCAAACTAAAACATACCAACAAACTGAAACACTAACCAAAGCTGCTAATCCCTTCAAGGTGTTTTGGCCTGTGTACTTACAGAGTAGTGTAGACAGTTGAAGATGTTATTGTTGCTGCCTTTCTTGTGTCTTTTCTCTCTTTTTACAGCCTGTATCCTATGAATATGGCATTTTATTTATATGAGGCTGACATGCCCTGACTTCAGTCTTGTGGTCCCTCATAATTTTACATTGCTTTGAGGGTCTGGTTTATGAGCAAATTTGCAGATGGAGAACTGCATTCACCTGAGTAATTCCTGAGTTAGGAACCTCGAGTGAGCGCTTCCGTCGATACATTTTGCCAGCAGGCTTGTTAGTGAGCAGTCAGAGCCCTCCTGACTGGTTTTGCTGTCTTTGAAAATGCACTTCCTGAATCTTCTGCTTTGAAATGTTACATCTACCATGTCTTTTGAGGACTGAGCTTGCTTTCAAGGCCAGCTTCACCTGATGTCAATGCTGTTAATGTCCAGGAGAACTCACTGTGTTTCACCCTGTCCACTTTTGTAAGACAGAACCCCTTACTACATGCAGGGTTCACACATTTCCAGGTACTCCAATATCCAAGTCAGTAGATTGGGCCTTGGTCTCATTTCAGTCACATGGTGAGATAGGTGAGAATAAAACACAGTGTTTATGAGCTTGAGCCTTAATGTTCCCTAAATCTTCCCATTCTATATATTTAGTTGTATTATGTGACCCAGCATATTTAAATTCAAGCTTCTTTAGAAAGTTTTTTCCTACCATATTTGATTCTTCTTATTAAGATGATACTACCTGACTCATCATCTCTCTAACTCATACATTCCAATTTTACAACCATGCTTCCAACTGTGTTTCCACTGAGAGCATTATTTCCTGAAACTGTGTTTGGCATTTCCCAGGAACCAGCTACGTCCAAACGTTAAAGCAAATAGCTCAGTGTCAGTGTCTTCCAAACAGAGCAGAAGCACTCTCACACTGATATTGGCATTAGCACACATTGTAAATTATCACTATTTTTACTTTGAGATGCTAATCTAAGAACAGGACACATACTACTTGTATGGACACAGTGAAATGGCAGAGGAAACAAGTTTATTCAGCAATGATTTGTGAAAGTAGAATATATGGGTACCTAACATAGGACCCATGGGGTCTTTAATGAGGCACATCAGCCATATGCTCTTCATTTCAGTCTTATGTGGAAGGCATGCTAACAAATCACGAAGAAAAATCCTTTGGAAGACATAGGAAAAGCAAGACTTCCCCCTGCTTCTGAGGCTTATACAATTTCAGAAATCAGAGTTTTATCAATTGCATCCAGGTGCCGTGAATGAACTGCTCCTTTATGCTCCATCATGTACCCTTAACTGGTACTACCTACTGCCCCACTGATCTGTGCACTTCCATCATACCCCTACCTTCATTCAGGAGCCATTGAATGGAAACATTGAAGTCAAAGTGTGGTAAAAGTTGTTTCATCCTTTCAGCTTCCTGCAATTAGGAATTTGCTACAGAAACTCCATATCTTGTGGCTAAGTGTGTATGAAAAAAATTCCACGTCATTCCTTGTCTGAATAGAACATGAACAGTTCTAAGATCCAAGTGTAATTATGACATGAAAGAAAAATTCTGTTCAAGTAAATTCTTATTTATAAACTATTTGCATGAATCTCATTTTTTCATTTAGGTATGTGTGTTTTCTTCATCAGCCACAAGATGGGAGTATTGACCTTTAAGGCTGTGTTTTAGTTTTGGGTTTTTTTTGGTTTTTTGTTTTGTTTTGTTTTGTTTATTTTTCTTTCTTCCTTTTTTTTCCCCTTGTGCTGTGCCAGGCAAAGACTTTGAGAAAATGTTTTGTTCCCTCCTGAGTAAGTTCTCTGCAGTGAATTAAACTGCAGAGGGTTTCTGGAATGTTTAGAAAATGTTAGTCAGCTTCATTCCCAAAATGAATCCGGGGGCAAAAATCATGTGTACTTTAAAAGAATTTCTGATGACTATGTATCACATTTCTCTGATACAAGTTTCAGAGCAGTTCTTTTTCAGTTCTGCACTGACCTGACACCTTTTCAGATAATGGTTTCCCTTTAGCACTCTCACTAGGCTGTAAGGGTAAGTGGAGCAACAGATCAAAACACTTCATGCTGCATTTACAGGTCACCATCTGCAAGTCTGATAGAGCATGGCTTACTTGATAAAATGACCAGCTGAGTAATTCCGGGAATGAGAACTCATGTTAAGAAAACATTAAGAAATAGAAAATCCCACAGTTAAATTTTACTACGTGGGCAATTGGAGGACTAGTTGTTCTTCCTTTAGGTTTATTTCTGAAAGGTGTGAGCATGCAGTGTCTGGTTTGCATGTGACACATAGTGCCTATGAAGGCATTAAAAGAAAATGGACCAATCCCAAACTATTGCTTCTAAAATCTCTGAGCATTCTGAAAGTTCAGATATGAACCTCCTTGGCCTATGCTCAAAGCATTCATAACTTTTGGAAATTTTTATCTGCACATAAGCTATGTGACGTAAAACCCTCATACATCTGAAACACAGCATACTCAAGCTGCCTTTTTTCATTTGTTCAGGTGTTGTTTTTTTTTTTTTTTCTTGTCACAGCAATCCTCCCCTTCTCCTTCAGCTAAAGAAGGAAGCATTTTACTAAAGAGTGTGTAGGAGGTACTTGCATACATTGTTACCTGTTAATGGAGTTTGTATATGTATACAGATGTCTGTGAGCAGCTTTGAAAAATTGTGAAGTGTAAGTAAGCATGTGTTTATTTTGAACCAGCCGGTGCAAAGCAGAGAGGGAATGATTTAACCATCACATACTGAATGCAGGTATTAAAGCAAGAGTATTCAGACAAAATATAATTTCCAGTTTGGTGCAATAGATGAATTTTATAAACAAGAGTTGATTAATGCTTTTGAAAGATAAGATCCTAATAGATTTTCCAAATAATTTGACTCCTATTCAGTTACTGATAAGTTTTTTTTTCACAAACCCAGTATTTGACATTGAGAAATTTTAATTCAGACTATATCGTACACTGTTGTTTTTTTTGTTTTGGTTTGGTTTTTTTTAAGTAACATGCTAAAATTTCATTCTGTTTTGTTCTTTTCCATTAAAAACTCATAAAACTGACACTGAATTTAATCTAGTTTATTGATAGCAGGAAAGAACCAGTCCTTATTTAGTATAGATAATACTGGTAAAAAAATGGATTAGCCATTACATTTTACATTGATTGGTAAGAGCCCATCTTTTCAGGGTTTGTCAGCTGTACCTACCTGTAAATTATTAGCCAACTTTTGCCTGCATTTTAACAAGCTGAAAACTTGAATCTTCTTGTTCCTGTATTGCAGACTTTTGGGCCTCTGTTCCTTCCACTCCCACAGTAAGGAACAGAAAGGCTCAGCTGACGTGTGGCAAGCAGTAACAAAACTGTGGCAGATATATTCACGCTCTTCCCCATGTGCCTGGGCCTCCTGTTAAACCTGAAACCTTGTCTTCCATCACCGTGATCCTGCTCGGAACTTGATACTATGGCCTCTCCAAGGATAAAAGAGACTAGTCATAGACATACACAAATAGCTGAGGAAATATGCCTTAGACATGGGGCTGCGTTTAAAGAAATGAAAAGAAATCTCACTAACAGAGGAGGAAAGGAAGTGCAGCATTTCCATGGCAAATAACATGCTGTTCCATTGGCAGAAGTGAACTTGGAAGAAGATGATTTCTGCCTCTGTTCTCTAGTTCTTTGTTTTCTCCCTGAGTGCAATTGTATTACAGAAAATGGCTGATGCCTTTTTGTACCATGTCTTTACTCCTTCTATATATTCAGAATCAGACCTATTTGCCTTCAGGTCGATAAATTTTTT
>VXBL01001159.1:55249-188247 GCA_013400195.1 Aramus guarauna | reverse complement strand
TTTTTTTTTTTTTTCTATTTCTGTTAACAGTGTAGCTGTATAGCCATGTTAGAATCGTTCCCTTAATGTGCATTCACAACATAGTTTACTGACTCGCAGTCAATTTAATCCTTTCCAGTCTCCCACCCAGCATTAAGGTAGTTTCTGGAAGAAAAGCCCAAGTCAGTGTTTTGATGGGAAGACAGAAAAGGGACACTTTTCACTGTCGCGTACAGTAGGTTTCACAAAGGAGTACTCAGTTTCTGCATACGGTGAAATTTAAGGTAATAATGAAAATCATGCTCCTATGTGCCCACAGGCCTGAAAGGCTGAATTCAAGTCTGTTTTCACTCTCTGTGATAAGATGGGAGCAAAAGGAAAATCACAAGCTGGGTGAGACGAGAGTCACAAGTCTCTAGGCAATGCCATGTCTGGACCAATAAACGGCCATGAGAGGCTTCAATGCACATCTCATTCATTTGGGAATTTATTAAGGTGTTTCTCATGGACTTACACAGGACACTTTCCACTGGGTAAGTTGACTTTTGTGGATTGTATTATAAGGAAAACAATTCCACGCAAACATTTTATAGAGGTTTCTCAGCCCCTGCCTCAGAGCTCATGACACAGTTCAGTCAGGTATTAGATGACTTCCATCCTTTTGCCCTGTTTCATTTACAAGTCCATTAATTTCAAATGCACTGACAGTCTCAAGGAAGCCAATGGTCCTTGTCACATATGATTATAGACTTAATGTCTAAAAGGTCTTTTTTTCTGTATTCCTAACATGTCACCCAAATGTAAGATATCATGTTATTGCAAGGACAACGTTAATGAGAGGTAAGACTCCTTACTGCAGTTGAATTCACCTGGGTTTGTTTAGTTATCTTACCACAGCAAACTTTTTTTGAGTTGTATTTGTTCATGGATTTTTTTTTCAGTATGGTGACAGAGAATGTTAACAAAGCAGCATCACAGAAGTGTGAGAGAGGCATAATAGCATGAAGGGCTCTAGTAGCATTTCAGTTTTTCCATCTGTAATAGTGATTTAAAAGTGGCAAAAAAAGGCTTTTCTTTAAAGGTCTAACAGGAACTGGGGTAAAATGCTGGTAGCATTTTTAATTCACTGAGGGCTGTGGGCAAACAAAAATATTTTACATACCTTGCACAAATTCAGAAAGTATTTTTGAACAACTCTATAATGCAAGCCATGTAGAGGTAGAACAGCAACATAAGGCATTTCTGGTCTTAGTATCTCCTTTACAACGCTGTTTCGGTTTTGTTCTGTCCTCAGGTTGCAATCTGGGTGTAGCTGCACTGCCCGAGAGGCCTGTCTGTATGCATAGAGATCACACGTGTCATGTGCAGCACCGCCTGTTGTCTCTGTGCTCTCCCTGGAACAGTCAAGGCAGAGCAAGGAAGGGGCAGGGAGAATTAGAGCTGGAGCGGAACTAGAATTCAATTACACATCTGCTGTAGACCCATCCTCATCATAAAATCTGGCCTGACAATTTTAGCTTTAATCATCCCTATCTGAACTCTCTTTGATGTTAAAGATGGGTTACTCTTACCCCTCTTTCTTGTCATATTGTGGGCAAGCATCACTAAATCAGGCAGCAACATGCAGACCTTTCAGGACACCCAGACACGGAGTGAACAGTTTTCTCCAGCCCTTGAAAGTACATGGCATTGATCTGTTTGCTGTACAATCCCCAAGCCCCAGGCTAGGGATAAAATTTCTTAGAAGAGAAGCAAACTAAATCAATTCTCTTCTGTTGCTGGGGTAAAGTTGGTCAATAGCTGATATTTTAAAGCACCTCCATCAACAATTTATGAGATTTATTCAGTTTATGCGAAAGAGCACTCCATAATCATCACTACACAGTGATGGCCCAACAGGGTGTTGCTAACTGGATATCATTTAATAAAAGTTTTTCAAGTGCTCAGCATGCTTTCATCAGAGGGTGATTTTTGTTTTTATCCTTGTTTTGTATGAACATTAGGAGGTAATCAAGAAGTTATAAAAGTTGATGATTTATGAAGCTTTTGAAGTGGTGGGTGAAATTGTAGGCTAGATATAATGCTCATATTGATCACACTGTTGGTAAAAGCATGATAAGACTGTTGACTAAAAGTACTATTAAAATAAATTTTATGACAGGCTGTTAAATAGAGATTTAGTATTATTTTCATAACTTGATTTTGGTAAATAGTGGTCTTGGTCAACACTGTGCTGTATAGTGTGGATAGCAACATAAACCTCACAAATATTACCAAAACTGGTGGATAGTCCTGGTGTACTTTAAGAATTGGGAATGCAGGTACATTGTTACCAAATCTGCCCTATGCCAGCTCTTCAATTTTTTAGGTTGCCAGCAGTATTCTTGTCTCTTACACTAACCTTTTAAAACTTTTGTCCCTTGCTCATGGGTTCATCCCAGTCTGCTCTGTTGACACCTCAGTCTCCTCTTGCTTTGCTGATAATTTTTTATACAATTCTTCTACTTTTTCTTCTTTTTCCTTTTCTTATATGCTGAGACTACTTTGACTATTACCTTTTTTGTTCCAGATTTGAAAGCACAAGGGAAAACAAAGTCATGATTTATCTTTTTGCATGTGTAGTCCCATACCTGTTAGTTCCTATGGCACATTTACAAAGAATTCCAAGAACTTATTTTTAAACTTTCATGAGTATCTAATTCAGTCCTTCTTTTTAGCTCTTTTCTGTCCCACCACTATGTTTTTTTTCATTTTTAGCTACTTTAATTCTGAAAAGAGTCTCAGAATTTATATTTCTCTCTCTGATAAATCACCATGAAAACATAAAAGCAAATTTTGGCCAAATTTTGGGTTCTCATTTTGATACATTTTATCTTTACATCTCCTTCTTCTACTTTACTTACATTCTGTTTAACTGCATCCGGTTGAAGAGCTGTTATCTTCCTATCAACGCCCTTTTCAATCTGCTAGTTGTTAGATGAATAGATGTGTACATCCCCTAAGTTTGGAAAACAGTCCAGTGCTAGCCTCTAAGACTGTGCAACTTCCTTCTCTGTCTTTGTTTGTGTGCAGGTTTTTGTTTCTTTGGTTTTCTCATATTGGTCCTAACCATCTTTTTTCGGATAAAATTACTGGTTCATATACTTTTGGAATGAGATCTGGTTTCTTTGGCTCACTTAGTTTATCACCCAGCTGATGTGTAATCTAGCCATGATATGACAATGTCCAATGCTATTATGAGAGAACTGCAGAATAAATTTTATACTAATACAGAACCATGTTTTCAAAGTAAACATCCACACAAGCTACTTATTATGTTCATAGATGAATAAAACTTAATTTTAGTTTTTTTGTTTTTTTTTTTTTTTTCTTCAGAAGCATTTCAGAAGCAGAGATTCACTGATGTTAGTTATTATGTTCCTGTTCATTACAGTTGCTGAACAAATGTTTTAATAGTAAAATCACTGAAGAGACAGTAGAGTTGCTGGAAGTTTTTTTTCAAATTAATTTAGAAAACATTTCCAAAAGTAAAGGTTTTTTTTATTGTTCATACACCCAAAGATCTCAAGTTACCTATGAGAAAATCTTAGCAAACCAAGAAATGCTGTCAGATCTTAACTCTGGAGTATCTCTGAAGCTGGGAAATTCCAGGACACTTTGGAAGGACTTTCCAAATGAACAGGTGTTGGTATGTCTCTAGACAAAGTTTTGATTTAAAAAATACAGAAAACCAGATTAGAAGGACTGTCTGTGAGCCTACTATATATACATAACTTAGATTGGATATTAAAACTAGGCTAAAGTTGTGACTAAAGAGTAAGAATAACATTTATGTCTGTTGCTGCTACACTTTAAATATATTATATAATCTTTCCTAAAGCACATAAAGTAGTACAGAAGATAAAAAAGTAAATTATATCAATAATGTGGGACTACATTTTCCACAAAATAAAAATTAATAAATATTATTCCTATGATAAAAAATTTACTTGATCAATAATTGATTCTCTTTTAAAATACTTAATTTACCTATCTTTGTGGAAATTTGAGATAGTAATAAGCTTGGATTTGTTTACATTTAACATGAACTCATTCCTCTTGATAATGAAGAAGTAAGAGTGAAGAGGAATTTAACTGCTAAAGACAGTAGATATTCTGGGGTTTGTTAGGCACATGCATGTAATGTCACTTGGAGAGCAAGAGTTATGAATTAAAAAAAAGAATATTTAAATTCTTGGGTTTTCTGTGAGACATACAGTGAAAGACTAACAACAGAGAAAAAATTGTTATAGAAAATAGACATTAGAAAAAATGTAAAAAAGAACACAAAGGATTGTGGGAAGGTTGGCTTAAGAATGACCTTACATAATATTCTCATATGTGAACTTTAAATGGATGGCTGTATTTATGGACATTAGACAAACATGCAATTCTTTGGAAACTTACCTAACTAATATGGGAGTTTTCATGTTTTCATACATGCTGATAAAAATGATAATGACATTGATAAGCCTAAATATTGAAAACTAGGACAGAAGATTGTATTATTGCTAGATTTTTTTTTTGTTGTTGTTGTTATAACAATTAATTGAACCATCCTGTATAAATCAACTAAGCCTTACCTGCTGAATCATTGGTTTGGCTTGTATCTTTACAGGGAGAATACCCTGTCAGAGAGTTGCATCATGTTGTCCTCCTAAAGGTTCTTATTTTCACCTGAACAGATGTGAGAAAAATCTTTTGTGGTGTGTTAGAAAATTGGCAAAAACTTTTCTATGTTTATGCACTGGACACTGATCTTTTTTAGCATGGGTTCCCACATGATACAAATCAGAACAGCTCTGTTGAAGTCAGTGGAGCAAATCAATCAATACTGGTTAAGGGTTTTGTCCCCAGTCAGTGTTTTGATGGGAAGACAGAAAAGGGACACTTTTCACTGTGGCGTACTAAACAACATCATGTGTCTTACTGGGTCAGGCTAAAGACTGCCCTTCGGAAAAAAAAAAAAAAAAATCACTGCCTCTTGGCTAAGCAAAAGAATTGTGCAGTTTTGAGTACAAACAATAGAGCCTTTGAACTAAAGATGTGGAGGCACAAAACTGTTTATTTACAGGGAAAAATGACCCACTTCTCTAGGAACATGACCCAATTTAATCTGCTAGAAAAAAATTGAAAAGCTATTTGACCTAAATTTTCTGAAGCAAAAGGTGTGTGGCAAACAGAGAAGGGTCCATAGAGTTCACAAGGCAGCATCATTTACAGGTCACTTGCTCCATGAGTTGGACAGGATTTAGTTTCTTTTAATAGGCTGTGATTAGGAACTTTACCTGAAGAACTTCCACAGAGCTTTGATCTGCCATGTCGCTCTTGCTACTGTCTTAGGGATGCAACTACACTGTAAACACCAGTATCACTTAAGTACACTCAGAGTCTCAGGATAGGCTAAGATAACATTTGGTGATAATAAAGTACCTTCCTCAGACAAATGTGCAGAGCCAGGAAGACCTGCTTATTGAGTTGTCAGATCTGAGATAATTTGGTTAAAGGATTAATCTCAGTATGGTTGTCCCAAGAGCTCAGCCTACAATACCACTGCTTTTAGAAATGGGCACAAAAATTATAATTTGATTAGTTCAGATGGTCAGTATGGTGGAAATCTCATATGCTTATTTGGTCTGAAGAAATTCATGCTCCCTTGTTTGTGCAGGAATCTTTCCTGGGAACAGACCTGTTTTCACGTTGACCTATTTCTTGTTCTGTACATATCCATCAATGTACTGAATCATCAGAGACAGTCAAAACTGAGTCACTGCAGAAGTATTTATTCACAGTATTTCAATTGCAAGTCCTTCCATACACTCTCAATGTGAATAGCAATCCTACAGTTTTAGAGAATTGTATGAGTGGCATATGGTATTCAAATCATGTTGGCATTTTTATTAAAAGCCCAGATATGTCCCTTCCTCTTCTCAAGTGAATCAAAAGCTGGATAAACAATGTTCAATCTACAGTTCTTCTTTCTGCCTGCAGAACTGCAACTGCAAAATGACTCATATCTGCTTCCTACTCTTTTGCTTGCAGAATTATGAAGAGACCACTAATTCACAGAAACATAGAATCATAGCATCATAGCATCACAGCATTCATAGAATCATAGAATGGTTTGGGTTGGAAGAGACCTTAAAGACCATCTAGTTCCAACCCCCCTGCCATGGGCAGGGACACCCTCCACTAGACCAGGTTGCCCAAAGCCCCATCCAACCTGGCACTGAGCACATTTGGAACAAAGAACAATATGAGCACACTATCATCCAAGTTTTTGGTAAAACTGACTATGTGAGACAGCAGTAGCAAAAAAAGGTAGTCTGAGACTTGACATTCAGTCACACAGATCAGTAAAATCAGTTGAGGTGTGTGGTACTCTCCATCATGGGGATTTCAGCATTTAGTCCACAGTAATTTCTTCTTGTATGTGGAGAATAGATTTTTTAATTAATGTTTTTGTTAATTTGTTATTTTGTAGGTACTTTGTATTACCTGGTTTGATACTGTGTACTGCCTCTGGATGGGGAGCAAAATGTTCCATGTGAACTTGGGAAGCAACTGAAAGTTTCTGGAAAGTAAAACAACATGACAGAATACCCTCAAAGGAGATGGTGGTCAGAGGTAGGTTGACATTAAAGCATTTTATTAGGTCCCAGTAATTCTGCCTTTCTCAGTGATTTACCTTACTACAGGTAATTCTTGTGGTGTCATAAAAGTTCAGCTTTAACAGCTTGATTCAGCAGGCATTACTGCTAGGATTTTCACAGCTGTCATGATATACAAAATCATAACATCTTTTGTGGAAGACGTAATAAAATAGAGAAGCATGCTGGAGCACAACAGCCTTTGACTCTGCACAAATATCAGTTTTCTCTACTTTCTTTAACAGAGGATGCACTGTGTGGTTCATTTAGCCACAGAACACGACTTCACATAAGTGCACAAATGCAGTTATGTGGCATATACAGGGCCTGAACTGGCCTTTCCAGTTGCTCCTTCTCAGCTCTATCTATATTGCAGAAACTCTAATAAAACTTACAGCAGTCTGTGGAGCAATGTAGGAATAAGTATTCGTATCATTAAAACTTAGTAGGATTGGCAGAAGAAGATGGCGGTTATCTCAAGCACAAAAGTGGAGCAAACAGCAAAATTCTCCCAGCCCAGGTGTGCATATAAATAAAAAGGACTCATGAATATCATCATATCAAATTCACTCCTTACATTTGCAAAGATTTGCAGATACAAAATACCTTTCAGTATCTGTCCAATCTGTCCAACTGAAGTGCTTGCTCATTCTGATGAGATAATTATCTAGCAATATCAATTTTGACAGTGATTCTCAATAGAGAAATGGTTTATTACAGAATTTTTTGGTATCTGCTGTGAATCCAAGTTGGTGATTTTCAGATGCAAGGTTTAACTCTCCTAAACTAGCCAGAGCTCTCCAATCAGTGTTTGAAATGATTTGCTTGTTTTCTTCACAATACTCATCTTCCAAGTTTTCCACTTTCATATTTGCCCTTGTACTAAGTGTGGTGCTAAGCACTACTTGTATGTCACAATGACAGATTTACAGCCTTGATTACTTGTAGCTTTCCTAGTCATCAACAGTGTGCATTTGAATATGAACCTTTCACAACAGACTCATCTTATTTACAGACAGCATGTGGCTTACCGTGGCCTTTTTAATCTAATGCAAGAATTTAACATTAGAAATCGAAGCTAATTAGGTAAAGATAAGAGCACTGCCGGTTGTTATACAATTGGAAATAAATAACTGAGACTGGTGACTGAAATTAGTGGAGTACTGGATTGCTGGAATTAAGAAAGTTTTTAATTTTTAAAGGGATACTCTAAAATTATTAATTTAGCCAATGTAACTGATAAACACATGTGTTCAGAATTTCCTCTGACAAACACTATAGAAAAAGAGAGTCTGGTGCTTTTAGAGAAGTTTCATATCAAAGAGGGATTGTCAGAAGTACTTGGCTGACGAAAGCCCCCATCTTCAAGGATCTCTGCAGGTCCACCCTACTTTCCTTTTCTGAGTCCTTGCCAGCAGTTCTGCTCTGAGCGGTGTTGCCACTGTGGCACAACTACTACAAATTATAAATGAGGAAAACTTCCTGCGATCATTTTTAATATCAGATATAATGGTACAGCTATTCATTTCCTTTAATATTATTTTAAATCAGAGTCATTTCTTTACAGTTAATACTTTTTTTTCCTACTCACACACTTCCAGTGTCTACATTTCAAAAAAAACCCCAGATTTCTGGCAGTTATTTTAGGCATGGTAATATTTAAAAAATATTATTTAATAATTATCTGCTTTTTTCTTTGAAGATTATGTATGGTCTATACAGTATTAGTAAATAAAATGTACTTTTCCTTACTTTTATTTAAAAATATTTCTCATGCTTATTAGCAGCTGAATTGTCCACCATATCCTGCTCTGCAGAATTTTTTTAAATGCAACTTCTGCAAGTGAAGCATAGAAGGTTGTTTTTGTTTAAGAGAAAAATTGATTTATGCACGTACTAAGTGCTTCTGGAATAGAATTTGCAGATTCAATCTTGCAGTGCCGCACAATTTGTTACAGAGCTGTGCTTCAGCCCTTGGCTTGGGAGTAAGGAATGAAATAAAAAATATGAAGAAAGGAGACCTTTCTCCTCCCATATATGCTAAAGAGATAAAATAAATTAACATTTACCATGCTTTCTAAATTACCTTCTAGAATCTAATAACCTCTTTAATAGACATAACAGGAGGACTGCTTAATAGCATTTATTTTGCATTGTTGCTTTAGTGTGTTACTTTTGGTCAGACCCTGGTTCCAGGAGAGCCCAAATAACACCGCTTAGCCTGGAAGTGCAGTACCTTCCCAGTTTGCCATTTGGGAAGAGAAGTGCCATAGAAGTTGCAATAGTCTTATGGCCTGCATCTTGCTCAGTTTGTTTCAGGCACTTTGCCCTTCCTCCTGCTGAATGAAGCCATTGCCTGCATTCCTTTACTTGAAATAATCACCTGTCTTACGGTGGTTAATTCAGTTATGCAGATTTTGTGCTGCCTATATTTGGAGCTACAGCCTTCTTGGGTGTTTAATCATCAACACCATTCCTCACAATTCCTTTTCTGTGCAGAGGTTTATCTGTTAACATGGGGGTATATTCTGAGCAGTGCCTCCTCCCCCAGCAGTCAGGAGGTCTGTCTATCACACATCCCAGTTGAGTCCTCATGATCAGTTACGGTGCAGCCATTCACCCCAAATTCAGCTTGTTCCAGTTCATTTTCCTGAAGTACTCCTCCCAACACCTGGCTATCTTTATTCCAGACCCTTATCCCAAGCTTTTCCTCTCCAAAATTAATTTTTGCCAAATCCTGGTTCCAGGACAGAGCCCAGAAAATCAACAATTCTGGCCATTGTTTACGGGGGAGGAAATGGGATCCTTTCCCCAGTTTCCATCTGGGAGGAGAGGTGCTACTGGCTCCAGAAATTTCCTTCATCATTTGATGACCCTACCAGCAGGTTATGTGCTCTGCAGATTTGCCTTGCAGGGAGAAAACCCATTTTATTTTAACTGTCTTCCTCCTTTCCAGTCAGCCTCGCTATCCTGCTACAGTTCTTTTCGCTTTTGGCAGCTCTCCCAGAACGCTGGGCTGAAAGCAGAAAGAAACCGCACTGGTTCTGTGGTTTCCAGAAGAGACCGAGGCTCCTTATTACATATTTCATGCAGCTGTGCTTTCTTGGCCATCTCTCCCACTTCCCCAGTTAAATCCCAGCCTTTTTTCTCCATTAGCACATATGGATTTCTAAGATGATCAGGTCAATGACTCATTGTACACACTTGTTAGAGGGGATCATTTTGGAGGTGCTTTGCAGTGAAGTGGTCTAGTTCAGTTTGGGTGTGCTGGAATACAGAATTACTTCTCTGGACATTGGAAAGAATAGGTGCTTCTATTTTATGTCTCCTTGAATGTTGGTAGGCAGCTTTTCATGCTAAAGCACGCTGATTTATCAATATCCAAACTGCACACATCACTATTAAATCATCCTTAAATATGTTCACTTTTAGTAAACCTTACTTTCTTCTGGGCTCTGTCGAGAAGACTGTGGAAATATGGATTTCATCTCTGTGAATGTGTATATGTGTGGCAGTATATATGTATATTTTCATACATATGTGCATACAGAGAAAATAGTTATGCTTTCATATGTAATTTTTTTCAAAATATAGAAGTAATTATGATGATTGATAACTAATCTTTGCAAAACAAATTCCAAAAAGACCTTGAATCACTATTAGAATATGTATCGATTAGAGAAATGGTACACACACATAGACAATACTTTTTTTTTTTTTTTTTTTTTAGTGGGGTATTCAAATTTTTTTTTTTTAGATGGGTAATCCAAGTTTTATTTGTATTGTACTGACCAGGGAGAAGAAAAGAGAGACTTTCAAATCTGTCCATTTAAAATGTAGTGATTTTACACTTCTTAACAGATTTTGGGAGAAAATGATACATTTTACTATCATTAACACCCAAATATAGACATTTAGCTTCAGAACTCTTTTGAAAAAAACAATAAAAATCATGTAATTGGACAATATAAGCCCACCTTTGGAATAGGAGAAGCATATATAACATTGAAGGTTAATGAAATGTAGTTTTAGGTTCATAAATATACTTTTCTGTGATATTCTCTTTCTTTTGCCATAATCCCTCTGTTTGCACAAAGGAAAGGCATGGTTAGAACCTCTTATCCTGCATTTGGAGGTGCACAGAGAGCAACAGAAATATGTGAAAGGAGCCTGTAACCGTGTGAATTCTCAGACCTGGTTCCTAGTGCAGGTCCGCAGATTCTATAGAAGTGCTTTCTTTGTGGTAATTATAAATATGTGCTTCAGAAATTAGAAGTCAGATCTCACCAAACTGCATGCACTGAGGAATTGTTAGTGTGCCTTGGTGTCACAGGCTTTTATACAGAGAATGAAATGGCTCTCCCTGTCCAGATGCCTGCCTTCATCTCATCCCTACCTTCCCGTCCCTTTTGTGTGCAGGTGTCAGTCCAATTACAGTTCCTGACACCTGATAACTGTGTTTAGCTGTGGTTTCTAGATCATGGATTTTTCAGTGGCTTGAGTGAAAATGGTGGGGAAGTGAATGCAGCCATTTCAATTATACCCAAAGTTTTCATTCAAGATGCAAGGAGAACACTTTTGCGCTGAATAGTGCTGCTTTGTGAGAAACAAGAAAACAAAGAATAACCAAACCAGAGTTTCTAACAGAGAACATGCGGCATAGGTTCGTTCTGTACCGTAGGGAATGCACTCTCCTTCACACAGCTACAGTGGTTTGAGCGGATCAGGGTACTTTAAGAAGGCTCCACGCAGGAAAAATAGGAACTGTTGCTTCATCTCTGATGTTTGGGGTTGTGCAATCTGAACAAGCTTCCTGGGTTCATATCTTTTTTTAATCCCTGGGGTTAAGCCATGCGGAGAGAATTGACTGAGGGCTTTGCACAGCTAATCGCCCATCCTGAATTTGTCTTGAAAGAATGGTAGAAGCATGCAGCTGGGTTGAAGATGTATTTAAATTGGCTGACCACTTCTCTGCCTGTTTCATTAACTAGTCTGGTAGTTCATCTCATACCTTTTCTAAGTCTCTTTTATGGGCATGAATCTCACTGTATCTCTGCCATCTGTGCATTTTTGTAAATGCTAAAATTCACTTCAGCGTGTGGCTCTTTTATACCTCATTTTGAGGGTGTGATATGGCAGTATTCCAACACTGGATAAAAAAGGTAGAGTAAACATTAAAAATCCTTGAGCACACAAATATTTACAGCAAAGCTGTGCATCCTTACTTGGTATAGGCTTTCCTGACACTGTGATACACCAGGGAAGATACCCTTCTTCAGATTCGGGCTGCCATTTCTGTGCAGCTGTGCTCTAATATGGATTTGTGGAAGGGTTGTATGAACTGTGGATGAACTTTTCTTGGCTACCTCACTGCTAAAAATTTTCCTCCATCACAAAACTCCCAATTAAGGTTTGGTTCATAAATGCCCCACTAGTATCAACTAAATAGTTACTGGATGCAGCTGCGTGTTTTAATAACTCATGAAGTACACTACTTAAATGATACATTTTTAATGGGTTAAAACATTATTACAGCAGAAAGGAAACAAGTATCTTGCTTTCACTTATAGTAGGATAGCCTATAAGAGTTGGGAAGAAATTTTTCTTCTCTCCTGTAATTATTTAGTTACATTAGAAGGGTGAAAGGGGATTTAATTTCCACTGAAATCTCAGGTGCTAGCCTCTACTGGAAAAATGATGATGACTAGATGAAGTAGCAGTCTATGCTAGGATGGAGACACTGATTATTCTTGAATTTTAAGACCCAGAAGAGAGCATTATGATAATTTAGCCTGACCTCTTGTATAACATAAGCCTTATAATTTCACACAGTAATTCTTGCTCTGAGCTCCTAACACATTCCTTTGCATTAGTAGAACAGTTTTAAGAAACCAAATCCTGGAGTCTTACTTTGGCACAGAATAAAAATTGGAAGTCAGTAAGAAGCAGGAATATCTCTTACTTCTCTATTCCACTGAAATCAATTATAACTTCACCTGAGTACATTATAAAGGACAGTCAGTAAAGGATTTCAGAGCATAGGCCCATATTAATATGTGAATAGTGTAGGAAGTATACACCAAGTTTAAATATTGTAATTCATTTTAAATTGCTGAAGAGCATTAGAGAATATTATAGCTTAGACTAACTGTAAATGGTTCAATTTAATTTCTGAATTTTATTTCTGTACTGCCTTCAGTACATTTGGGACAGTTAGAGCACACCTGGTTCACTCTAAGTGCGATCCTTCTGCTCTTAATGCATGCTTCTATGTTGATGTTGTTTTTCTGTGCAAGGTATTTTAGCTAATACACAGAGTGTCACCAACTTGTAATGCTAACGTTGACTTCAGCACGTGACTCTTTCGTACTTCATCTTGAGCTGAAGTGCTGCTTCGGCTTATCTGCAGCGTAATGTTACTCTTTCTGAGCCCGACATCGTGGTTTTCTTCACTTCTGTCACTCGATTATTTCTCAGCTCAGTTAACTGATTCATGTTCATGCAGCTGAGCCCAAACTTTCATATGGGTGGATTTTTCCTGTGTTTTCCCTCTGTTTTCATCTCGTTAGTTCTTTGTTCTTTATTCTGGGGCAGGGAGATGGAGAAAGAGAAGACTTGCAATACAGTCTCACAATGCAGACAGACAAACAGCTTTATAATCTACTACTTTTTTTTGCTGGTGAGTCACATGAGTTACATGTGTCTTAGCTACTGCTGGGACAGTTTAAACAATGGGAAAGATAATTAGATGGTTTCAGAGGAAGTGTTGTTTGTATTCCTCCTCTTTTTCTTTCAGTGCTTCTATCACAGTCATATCTTCCCTTCAGCAGAGATAAGTTCCTGAAGTATGTTCAATGTACTATTTTTTTTTTTAAAATCTTTTTAGAATGTGTTAAGATTGCACACATGGAAGATTATTGTGGCAAAAGGAAATAGGGTTGTAAATTTTCATAGGAGTCTGCACTGGGCAGAATCAACTGGTGTGATTCTGACGTAGGCTTGTGATGAAGAAGCAGTATAAACTTAGGTCCTTAGATGGATCTACAAATTGAATCAGGGAAAGTGTGGTCTGGATCTTAAGTTCACAGAATGCATTAAAAATAGCATGGGAAAACCATTATGTAAAGTGAAGTTTGATTACTCACTTCAGTAGTGGTCAAGCTTTCTTGATTATTTTTCTACAATATTTACAAATTGAATCCCATGGCTTATATGGAAATACTGGCATACGTTCTGAGTATTACAGATCAAATAACAGCCTGTTCCTGATAATACCTGTATTTGTATACTAAATTAAAGTCTAACCTGCTACTTTAAAATAAAACATTAAATAAAGAAGTAAATTAGCAAGGAAGGGTGTATTATTTCATTTTTAACAACTCTAAAGCTTGGTTTCCAAAATTTATGCGAAAAATATTTTGCATATACTGGTTAGTTTAGACAATAGCTGTATGATACAGTATTGTTAGCTAGATCAGTAGCACCAGACCTGAAAACAGACTTTATATATATAAAAATAAAAATATATATTCAATATGGTGATGGAAGAGGCAATGACTCTTTCCTTTTGGTGACTACACTTCAAAATCTCTTTCAGTCCATTCTTTAGTTATACTTCAGTTTAGTCTTCATTGCAATGGTAAAAAGACCACACTGTTGGTTTAAGGTGGATCAGACCAGCAATACTCAGCAACTTCGCACATAATCACTTCTGTCTTTATTTCTGTACTCAAGGTCTTTAGAAAGAACTGGGGGAAAGAATCTGGTTTTCTTGTCAACTATCTTAGTACTTATTTTTTTCTGTGTGTTGTTTTGCCTGCAAAGTAAACTACAACTGACTATTTTCCCTTTCATTTGGCAGTCAGTTTCATTCCTATTTCTCAAGTGCTCATGGAGGGAGGGAGTGTGTGTGTGTGTGTGTGTGTGTGTGTGTGTGTGTGTGTGTGTTCAGATGTTTGAAACATCAAGGAAATGCACAGATCCCTCTTTTCGCATTTACTGCTTTTTATTTTAGCTGTATGGAAAACACAAGTGTTTATTAACAGTGTGCCATTTCCTTCAAAATATGCACATAGTTGCATTAAAGTATCTTTTGGCCAATCTACTCAGATAAAGAGATCTCAGAAATATTCTGACTATATGACCTGAGTTACCAATGCCAGAATAAAATGCAAGTGAAGAAGGGAGTGTATATGGGTTTCATTTCGATTTATTTTTCCCGCTTCTTGGGTGGCCACTGTAGAAACTACACCAGCTAATCTGAGGAAAGGGGTAGGAGTTAAATCTACTGCACCGAGTTCCTAATGTTTTCCTTTTGTTCTGCTGATACACAGATATCTGTCGAATGTTCCAGGGCAGTCTGTAGCTGAACTGTATCCAAACGTGCAAAATTAAAGACAGATTTGACAGATTGACACATAGTCCTGACAACTATACTTCTCTAGCATAAAAATTTGTAGGTGTGGATAAGCTCCCCTGCATGTGACCAGGCTGTAAGCAGGTCTGCAGACAGGGTAGCATAGAAGCAGCTATATTTGTAGGTGATGGAAAGTTTCAGGAACTCTGAATGTACGTTGTTTTAGAAACGGGACTGCTCTTTGAAGCAGGGATTCTCAGTTTACAGGCTGAGTTCCTAAGGCAACTTGCCAGGACAGTTCATGCGATCTATCATCTACCTCCAAAAGTTTGTTTCCTGGGAAATTTTGAGCTCTGATGTAGGCTGTGCAGCAGATAGCAGTGATATTAGCCTTCTCTTGATCGCTGCCTTTCCTGGATCATCGCTCCACCCCTTTGCATTGTTATACAAGCACAGAGCAAATAAAACGTGTATAAACTGTGCCATCCGTCGTTGAATAGACTAAGTTCTTTTATTAACTAGACTAAATTTGAGCAGGCAGGCACAGAACTGGAGACCTGTGTGACATCGCAAGAAAAGGACTTGGGAATATTCCCAGAAGGCCAAGTATGTTCCACTGATGTCCATTACCATGAAACTATACCATTTCAGAATGGTTTTATTATTATTTTTATATAGTTTCATTATCACTAAATCACATAACTATAAGGATAAAAGAAACACTAACTACAATTAATCTTTCCACCTAACAATGAATATACAGGTATTCTGACATTATGGTACCTTAGCTTCCTGATAATATAGCTGTTATTTCTGAGTTGCTATTTCTGATAAAACTGCAAAGGAGAGCAATCGGAGGCTTAATTTTGTGACTGGATTTCTTCATTTCCTCATCAGTCCAGGTTCTTATCTCTGCAAATGAACACTAATATGCTATGTTTGTGTCCAAGGTACACCACATTTTACTGAATTTGCATCATAATTATTTGTCCTTACATTTGCTTTTTAGGAATATAAGCTAATTTGTTTTGTAGTTAGCTGGGCCTGCGAACATATGTAAACAACATGCAACCTAAGAAGTAAAGAAGTCAGAATTCTGTCTCACACTTTGTTGTTTCTTAAGAAAAGGATGAAAAGCGAAGATGAGATATTCATGAAACTGTAGCCTCCTTCTGTATTTAACTCAGAAACATATAAAACTAGGATGTAGCAACTATCTGGAACTATAAATAATAAGTCTAATTCCCAGTAGTTCTTACAACCTAATTCCTCAGTAATTGTAATTGTAATATGTAATATAAAATGTATTTGGTTGAAAGGGAAAAAAACGCACTATCCTACCCAGCCAAACCCTCCCCAAGCAGAAAAGGAGCACCTAAAACTTAAACTTTAAAAAGAGAAGCAGGTTGAAGATATAGAGATCTCTAGGCTGATGCCTTCAGAGAAACAAAATTATGAGCCAAATAATTTCCCATTTTGTCCTCAATCTTATAATCTGTGCAGGGTTAGCTACCAAAAGGAAATACCAGTCTGCTGAGACAATGAAACTGAACAGACTGTGTGAATATTGTAGATGCATCAAGATATTTCCTACAATTTGCTACAATTACGCCCCTGCTAACACATTGTCTGTCTTCAGTGATTCTTCTTGCTCTGAAATGAAACAGTCAAAACTGTGTTGATCCAAAGGAGTACTGGTCTTCTTGAATGATGACAAAGGTATCTCTATTATTTTTGCAGATGTCCATATCTAGCATGGGAAAAAGCCATCCTCTGTGTGCCTCAATTGGGAGTTTACTCTGAAAACTCCGTTAGGGTAGCAGATGGCTGGGGACCTTAAACTACATCATAGGAGTTTTATGAAAGGCCAATCTAGGTCAGAACACCAAAGGATAAATGTAATCACATTATAAAGCATGACAGTGCTGGAAAATATATGTAAAATATAGGTACATTCTGATGGAAATGTAACCAAAAATATAGGGATTCACTGAAACTGGTTAGTGCAAGAATAAGGGAGAATGGGGTGGGGAGTTCAGCCTTTGAAGATCAAAAAAATTGTAAGTTACCAAAAAGTGTAGCTTAATTTTGGTGGTTTTGTTTTGTGTGTTTTTTTGTTTTTTGGTTTTTTTTGTTTTTTTTTTATCCCTTATTTTGATTTATCAATATTTTTTTAAAAGCAGGAAGAAAAGAAAAACAAAAGGTGCACAAGGTTTTGAAATTTTTTTTCCAGCATTTACTCAAAAGCAGTTTCCTTTTAGTTTAATTACATTTTGAAATCTAAAACTTTGCTAGTAACATAACACCCATATTCAGGCTACATGGTTCACCTTCTCATGGAAAAAGGTGAATTTTAAATCATGTAGCATATTGTAAAATATCCTCATTTGTTTAATGTGTTTTTATCTCTTATGATTGTATCATCCCTGATTCAATTAGCTCACTGGTGACTCCTGGGTTTTCTTCAGATTTACTGCAATAGGATTTCTCTTTCTGGCATATCTGATATGCAGAGGAGTTACCTCCTGTCATTTCATTCAGAGACGGATAGAAATGCTAATTTTCTAGGGAGGAAATCTTTGTCCGCAGTTTTATTGGTAATATGACTCCACATTATCTTACAGGTGTTTTTCAGTGGTGAGGTTAGACTCCATCTCAATCTGATAAGGCATTCCTAATAAGGGGAAATTAGGCCAGAACTCGCAGAAAGAATAAAGTGCCATATGTCCTGACTTTTCATAGTGATCATTATATCCCAGGAGGATATGTACACAGTGTATTCAATTCTGAAAACAAAGAACGTCTTCATGAAGCAGTTACAGTTTTCTAACAAACAGCTAATTAGGATCAAGATATTAGGTACTCTGGTTAACATAAGAAGAGAAAGAACGTGTCTGTTTGCAGAGAGCTCCACAAATTGATCCCTTTTTTCAATCTTGATAGTTTATTTTTATGCATGAGCATAACCAAATATGATCTGAGTTGATATATTCTGAAATATAATTTGGAATAAAAGGAAATTATACTTCCATGCAATTTAATCAGATCCCTATATTTATAAACATTTTATAATGATTTTCTTCTCTTTTTTTTTTTTTATTTATTTGTGCATTAAAGCTTTCCATGTGTCACAGACGATATTTATAACCATTATGACATAGGCAGAGACTGTAAGCTGACCATTATTACTCATAGTCTAAATCTGAAGAATGAAATATTCCAAGTATATCTTATACTTTCATATTTATGAAATTGTAAACCTCAAAGGCATTGACACTGTAGTCAATGTGAAATTTCCTACCAGGTTTTAATGATAGATCGACTTGCTATCAGATATTGCTGCCCCTTAGTGGCCTACCTATGAAACGGAGAATCACCATTCTCCGATGGCTCTCCCTTTACCACAGCCAGCATTCAGCCCGTGTGCTTGGTATAACATTTGTCAATATCTTACAGTTTAATTTTGTATACATCTTACAGTTTAATTTTAAAAGAACGATTAGAACTCTGAGCTTTGAAATGCAATTTGGTTTTGGTCTTTATATTGACTACTACAAAATGGCACTACATTTCAACCTAGTAACAATATATGAAGGAGTAGACAACACAGGAGGGTATTTTTAGGGAAATTCTGCTCCACTGAATTCTGCAAAGCAGCACAAAATGGTGCATTGTGGAAAAAATTTTAATACAAGTAAATGTAAAAACACTACAAACAGTGGGAATATTTGTTCTTGTCAGATTGCAGTGAAGCATAGACTGCAAAATGAGCTATAAATATAACTTAAGAAAAAGGTAAGTGCAAGCTGCAAAAGTCAATTACTTTAGTTTTCAGCAGGGGTAATATTTACTAGCATGAGCATTAAAGAAAAAAATGTGCTATGGAAAATACACAGTAAACTGAGTATAACATTTTGGAAGGCTAAAGTCTATTGCAGATGCTTAAATTCAGAGCAAATTACTCAGAAGCATAGAAAAACATGGTAGTTTTCTGAAAGAAAAGGCTTCCTTTCTTTTTTGGAAGACCCATTTTCCTTCTTGGAAAATAAAACGTACCTTTAAAAGAAGTATGATGGTGCTATTTATCTTTGATCTATATTATTATGAAAACATAATTCAGAGAGAGATTTATTAACAAAATGAATTGCAATTTCTCCCCTGTAATTAGCTCTAGGGACAAATTAAAGCTTCAGTTTATAGCTTCCAGGAAAGTGCAGCATACATGAACGTCAGTATGATCCAGTGGTGCCATTATTATTTCTGTTTAGATCATTTCTTGCTTCTAGTTGGGGTCTAAATTTTGAAAACTTTTTGATTAGAATCAGTGTGACACAGGTAAATTTTCAGAGGTTTTATATTCTCACCACTTTTGAAATATCAAACAGTATACAGATATCTTTAGCACACACTGGTCCTGTGTCCCTGGAAGAGAATTTAGGTACAGATGTCAGTAAAAAAAAAAAAAAAATCAGCTGAGAACTTTGGTTTCGACTATGGAGCTCTGGCTGTGGTTCATCCCCAGCACTGTCTTTTGTGGACTTCAGCAATTGCATTAGAGAGCTTAAAGACAAATTGACATTTCATGTGCTCAATTAGATATGCTTGTGGAAGAAAAATAAAATATTTCCAGGACCGCAGTTTTCTTGAGGAAAACTATAGGTAAACCCTGCAGTTCTCTTAAACTTCACAAGCTTGCATCCTGTGGAGAACTATGCAATTATTATATCTTTTTTTTCCCACTATCTAAAACCATCCATGCTATAAAGCACAGTTTATTCATGTACTGGAGAACTGAGGCCTGACAATTACAGTACATAATCTAGCCAAAGAACTAAAAAGATGTAGTGGAGATTTAAAGAGCTGTCACATTGTATGGGTGAAAATTTTATCAACACTGACAGGTTTACTAAATTCCAAAAGTTGGTCAAGATAACAGCAGCAGCGCCAAGGCCACCACATTGAACTCAGCGTGTTGCTCTCTGTTCACCCCCTGTGGCACATTATTGGATGAACTTTCTCTGACTGCGAGCAATTTTTGCACTTCAGAACATACTGATGTGGGTCCTGGCTTCTGTCATTGATTTGAACTTAATCTGCATGTTGCATCTTTATTGTATTGCCATGATTCATTTAAAAGCAAATGCTTTTGAGCATGGCTGGCTGGCTTTCACAATAGGGTGGGCAGCCAGAGAACGAAAACGCTTCAGTGCTGGGGTTTTTTTTGCTTATATCTGGAAGGGAAAATGGCTAAAAACGTTAGTCTCTCTGCTATTCAGAGTTTTGACTGCTTTAGCTAGGGGGGCTGGATTCATGATCCATTCACTGTTTCCTGTCCAGCATCTAGTTGTTGCATTATGTTCCATGTCTCTTTCCATTAGCTGAGCCCTATATGATGTCAATTGAGAAAAGCAGTAGCTGTACATTATAAAATCCTTGTAATGGTATGACAATGACAGTGTTATAGTGGCCTTTTACTTGGTTCCAGTGTACATTTTACCATTATATTTCATGCCTTCAGCTGAGCTACAGTGATAGAACAGTTCAGCTATAGCCCAGCTGGAGGTTTAAAATTTTCCCTGAAACATTACATAAGGGAGCACTTAATGGATGGAAAACACTGATATTCCTTTCAGTTTACCAAAGGTAGGACAATAATCTCAGTAACAGGCCTGACAGCATCATGGATACCTACTTCCCTTTGCAAAGAAGGGAAAGATTGAAGATTTACCAAAAGCAGAATCACAGCAGCTGTTCAATTTATGACAACTTATTTCATGCCCAAATTTATGTTAAAGATACATATGATGTGGATTTATTATACTATTTGTTAAATTGGTTGACTTAACAGCTACTTTCAATAATCACAGCAAAAGATATACCCAAATCTGAAAGAGCAGAGAGAATAATTGTGACCAAACCTTCCAGTCTGTCAGTAGCCCATGCCCAAAGTGTGTGCCATTTTTGTGCGGAGTTCCCCATTTGCCTGTACTGTATGTGTAAAGCACGACTGTGCATAGGGCTGTCAGGCAGCTACAGCTCTACTTGTGGAGACAAAAGTATCATGAGACACTGTAACTACAAATGCTTTTTCAGCTAACCAAATCCAAAGTATTCTATGAGATTTATTAGGGACAGAGTATAGCAATGCCAGGTTAGGGTTAAAAAACCAGTTCTATTCTGAAAGGCCAATTTCAATTCACTGTATTTTTTGTCTGTCCTTTATCTTGCAAGCTGATATTTTTTAGGTTCATGTGCAGAAGGTAAAAATTTTGCTCCAAAAAAGGCAGCTTTGTGTGTGTGTGTGTGTCCTGATTTCAGCTGAGATAGAGTTAATTTTCTTCATAGTAGCTGGTATGGGGTTGTGGTTTGGATTTGTGCTGAAAACTGCTGATAACACAGAGATGTTTTCACTACTGCTGAGCAGTGCTTGCACAGAGCCAAGGCCTCTTCTGCTTCTCACACCACCTCACCAGCGAGTGGGCTGGGGGTGCACAAGGAGTTGGAGGGGACACAACCGGGACAGCTGACCCCAGCTGACCAAAGGGATATTCCATACCATGTGACGTCATGCTCAGCTTATAAGGGGCTTGGGGAAGAGGAAGGACTGGGGGGAAGGCAAGCAGCAGCGTTCAGAGTGATGGTGTTTGTCTTCCCAAATCACCGTCAGGCGTAATGGAGCCCTGCTTCCCTGGAGATGGCTGAACACCTGCCTGCCCGTGGGAAGTGGTGAATGAATTCCTTGTTTTGCTTTGCTTGCACATGTGGCTTTTTGCTTTACCTGTTAAACTGTCTTTATCTCAACCTATGAGTTTTCTAACTTTCACTCTTCCGATTCTCTCCCCCATGCCACCAGGGGGGAATGAGCGAGTGGCTGCGTGGGGCTAAGTTGCCAGCCAGGCCTAAACCATGATAGTGTGTGTCAAAATATTTCTCACTATGTGAAAAGAAACCAAGCATTTGTTAGAGAAATGCACATTGGTAGAAAGTGCACGACTAGAGAAAGAGACACTATGGAAGCAGATATCTGAGGAGAGGAAGGTAAAATGTGGATGACTTACTGGACTGCATTGTCTTTGATGTATGTAAACACATGCTACCCTGAGCATGTACATAGTTTGTATAAAATGTGATAAGGAAATGTTTGGCACACATCACAACAAAGCTTGCTCAATTTATTGTATCGTCAGTCATAGAAAAATAATGTGTTCCTGAGGAGTTCACCCCCCAAAATTGGTCAAAGAATCCTTTTGATACCTAACCTTTTTCAATGTTTTTATTTGGAAGGGAATGGGATTTCTATTGTGTCCAAACAGAATAGATGAACACAATTGTTTGTTTGTTTGTTTTTCCTTCCCTGAAGGTTGCTTTATCGATAACTGATTAACAATTTACCTGATTATAGGAAAACAAAACCTTTGCTCCAGTCTTCTCCATTCACAGGATGGAATTTTTTAGTTTCTCTGCATGTTGATCTACTCTGTCCATCCCAAATTCCCGATTGTTTACACAAGTAAGACTGTCTTCTTTATGTGTGGACAGGAGCTCATGAGAATCACAGAAGCAGCTGAAATTATTCTGTACCATCATATAGATTACTAACCTCTGAAGCTGTCAAAAGAAATAAAGGAAGGAGTATGCTTGTGCCAGGCTCTCTAACTATTATCTTATGGTACTAGTAGTAACCCAGAAGCAGACTATTATGAAAGTCAAACTCCTAATATCAGAAAAGATCCCAGAGGTCCTCTGGGAAGCTTTAAAGTACAGACAAGAAATGAACAATACTAGAGTATAGTGAAGCCTTAAAGATCCTGAAAACTGTGAAATTGCTTCTACTATAGGATCCTAAAGAATGTTTAAATCCCAAAGAGAATGTTTATTTTACAGAACATATTTCCATCAATTTTTTTAGTTAAAAGATGTTATGCAGGTCTCCCTTCCAGCTTTTCCTAATGTCTTTAGTAAGAAAGCACTCTTAACTGTACAGTATTTTGTAAAAGTAGTGGACAAATGAAGATTTAAGAACAGTTAGCTGCCTTGTTGCTATGGTTACCAAGGGTAATCGACACTGATTGCTGAATACAGTAAAATAGAAATAGAATGTACCATTTTAAAGAGGGTACATCTAGAATATTTAAAAGTAAATTAACACTCAGGAAAAGAAAAACAACAAAATTTATTTTAGACTGAATTCCCTACTCATTATAGTTCTGTGTGCAGAGCATATTTTATAGATTGCAGAGTGATAAAAAATACTCCCATCATTTGGAAGTGGTTTTAAATAATGTATCTCTTCAGTTCTGTAGCTGTGTGTGTGTGGTTGTGTGAATGTGCAGACATGAATATCTGTTGTAGGGCAGTAGACAAACAGTTTCCTTTATTCCAGATACTGATAACAGCATATAATTTCACCTATATTGTGTATGGTAAAATGATTAGTTCTTATTATAGATTTTAGACAACTTATGAAGTCAGGTTATCTGTTTTCCAGAGTTCTGCTCCACCCTATCATTTCAGATTAAAATCTTAAATAAGGTGTCTTAAATATAATAGAAACAAACAAATAGAGAGTTGTATATCTCCGTACACAATGAATTTGAATATCAAAAGCAATACACTTGGTTTTGAGCAATGAGAATGCAGAATATCTCTGAATTTTTGCAGCTTTGGTTTTGCTCTTTTGTTATTGTTTTTCTTTAACAGTTAGAAGACTTGGACAGAGACTAAATCTTTTTTATATGTTTTATCCTTTAATGTGTGTTTATCCCTTAGGATTTATGCATAATGAACAAAGTTAGATTTGATCCTGCTTTAAAGCTGGGAGATGGACAGGTGTGGTGAACTTACACCTCATTCCTCCATGATTTTCTTCCATTAGAATAGGTTTTCTAAGAGGCAATTATCCCCTAAGCCAGAATGTAGGAAACAGTGAGATTGTTTTTGTACTTGAAGTGCAGAAGGTGGATATGTATAGTACTCTGATTTTTATTAACTGTTAACTTCCAGGCAACACTTACAAGCTACATAGAAATAACCAGGTCCAGTGACTTTCACTGAGGAAATTGAGGTAGATTTTCTAAGTATATGTGACTGCATTTAGACACTGAATGCCATCATTTTCCAAAAAAAGCTCATCTCCCCTTAGGGATGAATTTTTAAAAGCTTGCTTGTTGTTGGGCTCTTACTTGGGTGCCCAAAATTGGGCTACATCATCAGCAGATATAGAAGTTAAATGCTCAGGGTTCTGTTGAATCAAAAGCATAATCTATTTTCATATTGAACTGCACCATTTTCTCATGGTAACTTGTGCATGTAGTTTAGTTGGCAACCAGTTAAAAATGTAGTCTTGGTGAAATATTTGTCAAAAATAGAATTCAGCAGGAAATTATCACCAATGCAGCTATAAAAGAGAAAAGAAGAATGATCAGTGAAAAGCAGCCATTCAAAGACAAAACACAACCTGGATGCAACTTCATCAGTAAAAAAAGGAAAGATTTAATGAAAAACAGGGACTTTCACCTGAGATCCCAATGAAACCATTAAGGACAATTAAAATTATGAATTACTGTGTCAGTGAATAAGAAATAACTATCATTAAGGCACCTCTGTGGTAACAATCTTGACTTATGCTAGCAACATCTTCAGTGGGGCTGAATCAGGACTTTCTACACCAGACTGTTGTGACCATACAGACTTCCCCAGCTTTGGGACTGAATGTCTTTGCTTTATCTCTTTTGGTTTTCTGTAGACCTCTAATAGTTGTCACAACTCAGATGGACCCTACTCACATATTTGTTTCTGCAACAGTACTGAACAGGAGCCATCACTGTGATGTATATTGACCCCTTTTAGACTGGGATCAAAAGAACAGCTCTGAAAGTTAGGGGAAGGAATGGCTGGACTTGTTTTGCCTGTAAACCAGCTTAGTGAAGCAATGGGTTTCAGAGCATGGAAAGCACCTCTCATCTGATTCTCCCAAGTTACTTCAGTAAGTAAACGCCAGTTCCCAACTTGCCATCTAGACCACCTTGCTCTAGGCAATTGGTACTTGAATAATAAAGACAAGCAGATTAGAGTGAGTCCTTTGGGAAAACTGGAAGAAGGGGATTTTCTAGACTTGTTTCTTGCAAGAGGAGGAGCTAGTTCAGTTGCTGGGGTTAAAAAAATGAAGGTGAAAGTCCTCTATCTTCTCCCTCTATCTCAGTTTAACTTTGATGCTTTCTTTGTCAATGTACCGCTCCTCTTGTCATCTAGGACTGGTTGCAGAACAGATTTACTTTGTGCGGGCATGAAGTTTACTCCTGAGTATAATAATATTGGGGTAGCTATTGATTTTTCTCCACCCTAACGGATGGCAATGAGTTACCTTGAAGAAATGAGGTGAGCTGTCCTGAGGTGCTAGGCACTAATGTAGAGTGAAGGCTCCAGAGACTTTGCTGCTCTGGAGTGGGAAGCTGTGTGAGAAACCTTCCCTGTTCAGCTGCTACTGCACCCCACCAATCCCCTCAGGGTATGTCTGTGCTTGCAGTCATAAGTGATTGCAATGTTTGCTGCGTGTGAATATGCACATTAGCTAGGTTTAGAGGTAGAAAACATACCCCAGAAGCAGGGTTAATAAGCTTAGCAAGGGTGTTCTGTGTACCTGATCAGGGCTGTTAGTAATAGCTCTTGTGCACAGACAAAGCTGAATTGAATTCCTGCTGTGACAGCTGCAGAGACAGATCCCTAGCTGTTAAGAGGGCTACAGGCTCCACAGTCCTATTCTGAAGTTCTGTGTATGTGGTTGTTATTTTTTTTAAATACATATACCAGCGTTTTCTCCTTACTGTTTTCTTAATGCTTCAATGTGGTAAAATTACATTTGTCTATCATGCTGCCCGATCATATAAGTAGAAAAAGGTATTTTTAGTTTGAAAAAGAAATACTACCCCTGCTGGTAGGTAAATCTACAGGGAGCATGACTGTTTCACTCCAGATAACAAAGCATTATCCACAGGTTTAATTTTATTATTGCTTTTAGTTCTCTGCCAAGGGTGGCTAATAAGAAAGGTCAAGGTATCATCAAAGCATAGACAGATTTTTGCTGAATGACATAAAACTGTCAGAGATGCTGAGCTTTGATGTTCCATTAAGTGATCAATGTAGATTACTGACTTTTGGCTAAATGCTGCTCAACTCTATAAGGTCAATATTTGTTAGTTCATTGGTAGAATAATTAATCAATCAATACAGGATGCTTGAAGTCAGGAAAAAAATATTGCCAAGACTGTATGTCTGGCATTAGTAACTAAAATTATTTCACAATGTCTTTGGAGTGTTATTAACTCCCTGTGTACAGAATTTATTTGTAACCATCACATTTCTAGTGGAAGGAAGGAAGGAAAAAAAAAATAATCCAAGTGAAAAGCACTTCTTGTAACCTTGAGCTCCTGGAAGGAAAAACCTCTAACAAGCAGAGTGCATCATCATTAGTTCTTCCCTTTCACATCATCACACTCAGCTTGGGAAATAATTACATGCAATTTTTCTATTTTACAGTTGGGCCACATGACACAATGTTCTTTCTTTAGAGATCCTACTCCAGTTCTCCCATTTTGTCTTTTATTGTCATCTGTAGCATTGCCAGTAGCCTCTCACATGTCTCCTCTGGAAGCTTTTACAGCACTACATGTACAGTGCCTTGCACAACGAGGCTCTGAACCATCAGCTGGGACTTTTAGACCACAGACTGCTGCAGTAATATTAATGAATAAGGATAAAGGGCGTCCATAGGTACCCTGGGTATTTTTCAGATGTAATAGCCTTAAACTTCACAATTCCATTAGAATTTATAAAGCTAATGCAACTCATATTGCTTTCAACTTACATGCAAAAAGTGTGTATAGACTTCTTGTCTAGAATACTAAGATGAACACTTCTTCACTCACTCCATGTGTCTGGGATGCTTTCAGGCTATGAGAATTGAAAGGAAGACGTCTTTCTCAGAGGATTACAAAAGGAGATGTTTGTAATGGAGGATTTTGAATAAGTTTAGAAACAAATTCCTTCTTTATATATCTTGTAGTTGTGCATGCACAAATGTAATATTTTTTTGTGGTAAATTTCTGCAGTCCTGAGCACAGTGAGATCTTGATCTGTGTATGACACTATAAAAAGAATAAATCATAATAAAAGAGTGCTTTTAATATAATTGCATATAATTGATGGTTACATTCAATAATGAGATCCAAATGTGTTCTTGAAAATTAAGGAAATGCCATGCTGCATGTTTGAAGAATAAATAGCTGACCCCTATGGCAAAACTCCATAAGCAAAGAAGTAATAATATTTTTCCCTGTGTTTTTCTTCTTACCAAATGTAAACATCAAACTCAAATTAATCAATATAAAAATTATTTAATAGAAGTAGGAAAGGAGGGAATTGTAATACAGATCCTAGCTTTGCTAGGATCAATCAATTAGGACTTGGAAAAAGTAGAGGAACAACAGCTTCATAATGTTTTCAATGGTGAGAGACAGCTGTATTTTGTCAATTCTTAAGAGCTCCCTGCCAGCTGACTTGAAAATGCTAGACCTAAATAAGGGCATCTCCCTGGCTTTGATTTTTAAGTATGCCATGCTATGGCTTTATGTAAAACTAGCTCTACCATGCAATCTGGTAGAAAGATTCTGCAGGAGAGAGGCTGAGCAGTGCTACGCTGTAGTGCTTTCGTTGCCATGTGACACTGAGGGCACCTTGTTCAGAGCAATAGGGGCTGCACCAAGTAGGATGGGGGAGAAATTATGGTCCTTTAGACCCTACTTATCCTGACAATAGCAGAAGAGGCTTTTACTTCCATTTTAACAGCAGAGAACTGAAGCACTGAGAGCTTACGTATCTTGAATTCAGAGCAGGGCAGGAAACTGTGCCCAGGTTTACCAAGCCATAGATTTATTTTGAGTCAAGTGAAAATACATAAGCTTCTTGGTACTTTATTAAAATTGCTAGAAGTTTGATCTACTCTTATAAGAAGTTTGATTCAAAGGATATGACAGTTATGTCACTCATTTTCTCCCACAGTTACCTCAAACCATGGATTTGTGAGGCCTTATTAATTGATTTATCTTTTAAAGATGTATTTTATTAAAGAAATATTTGTTTGTGATTTACCATGATGGAGCCCAGAAAAGACAGTCTGAGAGCTTTTCTCTCATGTTATTGGTTCGTTTCAAGGTTATGTAAAGTCAATCTAAGACCAGAAATGACAAGAAATTTCTCTGACATAACTTCTCCAACAAGGTGAAAGTTTTACAGTTTGGCTGTTCAATATATTACATCATGGTTTAATTTTTCTGGATATGTATGTTGAATTAGAGGAACATACTTCTTTTTTTTTCAAATCCTGTAATAACATTAAAGATCCATTTGCCTTGCACTGTTACCTACTCATTCAAGTTGAGATGACTCAAGGTGTCAGATGGTCTGAGCTTTGAAGAAGGGTGATGGAGCACTTCAGTCAAGTTTTCTGTGTACTGTGTTTCACTGGATTGTACTGGGCTATTGTGCCACAACTACTTGTATCACCTCAAAACTAATATGTCATGACAGAAATAAGTCAATAAGGACACAAGGTACCACAATACTTAGCTCTAGCAAATGCATATGAACCAGAAAATTAAATGGCATTGAAATAGACATTGTACCTCAATTACCATAATTTCCTTTTTACCAACAATTTCCACACAGTGATTCTAGTATTTTTGGTTTGACAGAAGGCCATCATGATCCAAACTGTGGTTCCAAGCAGCAGTTAAGCATCGCTCTGAAATGGGAAGGCCATTTGAAAAACAATTACTCTGAAAATCAAAAGTCTGAAAACCAGTTTTCTTCCCTAATATGGGACTGCAAAAATCATCTCTATACTTACATGTTACCATTATTATGCTCCCTGTTGTACTCCATCAGGTTGCAAATATCTCAGTACCGGGTGCTGTACAGACCTACAGAAAGATACTTTGTCTAATTCAGCACAAGTAACCTGAAATTTGAAAGACTGTTGGAAAGACTGCTGGAAGTCGAAACAGCTACTTTCACTGGGAATCAATAAAAAGTGAATACACTTTCTGATGAGAGTGCAAGTTACAGTATAACAATCTCTTGACCATCAGGAGATGCTGGAGAGCTTCGCAAAGGAGGTAATATTGTTGTCTCTGTTTTGTAGAAAAGGAGGAGAACAATGAATTGATTTGTTCAGAATGAGCCAGGAGGTGAGTGGCCAAGGCTGGACCACGGGTAACGCCGTCAGAGAGGTGAATTAATGCCACTTTGTCTGCTCCGTGGGGTGCGTGTTCTATGGCTTCTGATGAAGAAGCTTCCCAAGGAATAAAAACATAGTCAACATGTACTTAAAAGTCACCTTGAGTACAAACATGTTAAAACTGGCTGCCTAGGATCTCCTCCTTTTAAAAATTTCTTCAAGGGAGGTTCTTCAAAACAATTAGGATATTGGTAAAAGGTTATATCCTTTTCAGGATTTTAACTATCGGAAGTCATCTTTTTCTGAAGAATTTTGTGCTGGTGAAATTCTTAACATTAGTATTTTTCTCAGCTTGTTTTTTCCCTCTGGCTGAAAGCATTTACCTCAGAGGCAAGCAAAAACTATTGCTTTCTGGGAATATTGTCCTAATTTTTTTTTTTTTTCCTTTCCTGACAGTGGGATAAAAATACAAGCCAGAAGAATGGAGAGATAATCAATCTTTTCCTACTTACTCATCTTTCTTGTTTTATGTTTGATTGCAATAAAAGAAGACAGATAGATGATTTACCACTATTTAAATGTGAGTTCTGTCTTGAACCCTATTGAAATGAGAAGCACTCAGTATAAAACTACAAAATCAACAACTGTTAGGAAGGGTTCTTACAAACAGCATTAGCAAATGTCTCAGAGATTTTATCCTTTAACGTGCCTGGATGGCATCTTTAGCATGAGCTACGATTTATATCCAAATGCAGCTTGATGTAGTTGTGTTTCAAAGCAGGATGGTCAACAGGTAAGGTTTGTAAGCCAGACAGGCTGGCAGTAGAGAGGGACTGGAATAGCAACTAATGTTGTGGATACAATTGTCTGCTGGAACAGTCCTGTTAAGTTTCCTTTGAGAGTACAGCTGGACAGAACTAGACATTCAGAGATCATGTACATGTCAATGACATATATTTTCACATATATTATAATGGGCAGATATAGAAGGAGGTTTTGTAGGAAACCTGATGGCATACAAATTTGCTAATATGCCTTATAGCCAGTTAGGAATGGCTGCAATGGTGGAAGTGACAGGCAACCTCTATATTATGAATTCTGATAGGAGGCACTAAACATGAAAGTGTTGTTTTCCTTTGGCTGCCTGGAGGCTGTCTTAAGTGCTAGGCTTTTGATCATAGTGACAGTTTTAAACCCCTTAAGAAAACTAGAACTGAGAATAAAAAAGCTGACAGCTGTGGTTCACCTCTCTCTGTCTCTCTTTGCCTTCCTATTATCCTAAACCCTTGAAGATCTCTGGAGAGAGATACAGCTCATACTGCACATATGATGAAACAGCACTCATCATGTGTCCCCTGCAAGTGCACTATATATGTCCTTTTTACTTCTGTCAGGTTATTGAGACTACTAAAAGGCATGAACCTCAAGATATGAACACATGTTACTGAAAGAGCTAAATTGGTGCCAGTTTATGGTATATATGGTATCCTTATGTCTGTATGAATTCTGAAATCTGGTTGCTATTGAATAGTTTATGGTCTAAGTAAAATAGACTATGAAGCCAATTAACCCCTTTGGAGGGGGAAAAAAAAAAAAAAAGCAAGCAAGGTCTTGATAGGAACAGGGAAAGCTTAAAAACAGACTATGCGAAAATATAATTTTATAGTGTAATAGTTATTACATGCTTAAAAAGTTTCATGTTATATTTGGCCAATGGAGGAAAGGAGAAAATCAGAATGTGTCAGGTTAACAGTAAATCTATTCCAGCTGTAGATGCTGTGGCTGTAATTATGATGTTCATCATCACTCTAGGAAAAAAGCACAAATCCGTAAGTGTAGAAATACATACACTCAGATTTTATGTGCAAACACAAAAGTAGGCTTTTTACAAATGCAGCTGTATAACTGAATTTTGCAGGTATAGATGGAGAGATCTGTTCAAAATAGGGTTGGTAACGGCCACTGCAATATAAGCTATTAAGATCTTTTATGGAAACTCTAATGCCACCTATACAAATTCTTTATCACAATCAGTTCAGCTGAATAGCTACATGGGGAATTGTAGAGACAGTAGATGAGCTATTCCATTGATAGTCTTGAAGGACATTGTAATGATCTATTGTCCGGGATCATCAGTGCTGTGGCTCCTAAACTCTCTTCCCCATATAACACTTTCTAAAGTCAGCATAGTTTATGGATGGCAGTGACTGATTGCATATTTGGAAGCACCACTGGCAGAAATTATGCTCTAATTATGGCTGAGAAAGTTTTCAAATTCCTGCACTACAGGTGAAGTGGAAGTAAAAGATAAAGAAAAATTGTCTTCTATTATAGCATCTGATAAATCTGCTTCAGTAGAAATCTAATATTGGCTGCTGACAGACTGATAAATCATTGCAGGCTCCACTTAAAACAAGCTAGATTTCTTTTACTGTAGGGAAATTTTCTGTTGACTTCAAGGATTAGATCAGAATCAGACAAAGCCATGTTTGTGGTGGGTGAAATACACTTTTTTACTTGGTAGGTTTAGACTAACATTATTCACCAAGTTTCTAAAGATAATAGAGATTCATCCAGTGTTCTCTGAATCCTTCTGTGAATAATGAGCACAACACTGGATTACCAGACTAAAACTAACTTAAACTGCCTCCCTTAAATCAAAACAAAACAAAACAAAACAAAACAAAACAAAACAACACAAAACAAAACAAATTAAAAATTAATTCTTTTTTGTCAAAACATACTCTTTTGTCAAAATAGAAAAAAATATCTCAGTGCATGAAAAGGAATACAGGATACCACGTGTAGTGTCACATGAGTAGGTACATTGGATTTTTCTACATGAATCTATGGAGGGGTTTCTTTAGAGAGTTTCTTTGGGAGTTTCCAGTGCAGATGTGGAAGCACTGTGCAAGAAGTACAAAAATTCACTGATTCGTTAAAGCCCTGTACTGTAGATGCCCTTATACATTTTGGTCAGGATTGCTTCTGGTCCCGTGTTTATGCACACAATACCAAGAATAGTAAATAAGGACAGTTAACAGTGAGGTAGTGGGCAACAAATATATGCTTTAGATTTCCCAGAACAATATTTTAGGGATATTATCAATTTGGAAGATGGGTGTTCAAGTTTAATTAAGCCTGTTAGATGAGAACTACAAAAAAGACTGTGGAAAAAAACCAAAATGTGAGAGAGACAAATTGGTTCAAATTTTTGAAGGTGGACAGAAAAATACACTGTTAATCCCACTAAGTCCAGAATCAAGAAGGGAAATGACAGAATAATTATAAGGGTTGATCTAGCTCCTGGGTCCTTCTGAGCAATGAGAGATATGTTTATACTGAAAAAACATGTAATGTATCACTGTAATTTTGTAGTTTACAGCCAAAAGCTTTCTCAGGTTGAAAGCTTAATAAACAGGTAAGTAATGGCGAAGAAATACTTCAACACTGTATATAATTCAAGCAAGCTTTAGAGTTCTATGTATCTTTCTCACTTCCTTTCTAGGAAGTAAACCCTGTTTTGGAAGGTACTATATATGCGCTTTGTTTGAGAATACTTTGCTGAATTGGGACTGTGGAGCCATTGCATGTGGAATATGTCCGTATAGTTACCTTCTAAAAGTTACAGTCACTTAAAATCCTCTTCTTCATATTTGATGATGTTGATTGATAAAACATTACCAACATTTAAATTACTTTAGTAGTCTCAATGATAGAAATCACACCAAGCAATAAAATTCATTCCAGGCTCTCACAGCTGAGCAACTGTATTCTCTAACTCAGAACCAGCCAGATCACAAATGAGATAAGAAATTTAAACTCCTACCAGAATTTGAATTTGGAGTTTGATGGAGCCTGTTCTAGACATAAAATAGGCATTGCATGAAAGTCCAATAGTTACAACCTATACATGGGGAATAACCCACTCTGGATCTGGTTTCAGGGTGGAAACCTGTCATCTAGCATAGAAAACGGATTTTAGTGAAGTCTATTCAGAATTGCCTTTACAAAAGAGAGTTTGATAAAAATAGGAATTGCCATATTCTGTTTTTACCACATAGCATGTTCATTAAACATAGCATTGAAACAACTATGATGTATGAAAATGGTATAGGACAATATTTACTTAAAATAAAAATGAGTCATTTAATTTGTTTGATGTTTTCCTGTCTAAAAATTTAAACAGTAGTGAAAATGATGTCTGTCTTTTACAATCATGATTAAAAAAAAATCCAGGAAAAACATTGGTACATATTAACCTATGTGTACAGTGATTGTTTGTAGTGTAAATGGACTTTTCTTTGTGCATACAATAATGTTATCTTTAGCAACCTGTCCTGTTTAGCAGAAGCTCCTTAATTTAGCAACATAACTGCTTCAAAACACTTCTCCTTGCTTTCTTTTCAAACAGCCATTTTTTTCTAGTACAGTTCTGATGACCTTGACGCACATTATATCCTGTTTCTATTGTCCTAATGCCCCAGTTAGGGTCTCTGATAGCTTGCTGATAATTTCCTTGCTGTGTCTGTAGGTGATGACAATTTTGATAAGCTACTCAGACTCCTGTAGTATTTCAGATTAAAATTTCATGCTGCATCTCATTTGATTCTTAGTTTATTACTTCTAATATTTAGTGACATGTCTGTCAGGTCAAAGTGAAGGCAGAATAAATAAAGAATAAATAATGAATAAAGAGCTATTACTAATAAAGAGATATTACCTCCCTTTATGAATTCTTTTTTCTATTACAACAGAAAGACCAACCCTATTATTTTTTCAAGGACACTTCACTTACTTCACACATTTGCATAAAACCCTTTTATTGAAATTAATAGAAAAAATATGAGAGTTATCCACTAAAATAAATGCTCAATTACTCAGTTATTAAAGAATGTGTTCAATGTATCCACATGGCCCATGTATTAGAAAAATCCATCTCACTAAAAATCTTTTGCTTTGGTGGAAGTTTAAGTGCCTAAGCCAATGACGAATCTTTAATTCAGTAGGCCGAGTAGTTGACTAAAAATCCATTGATTCAGAGCAATGTGGCAAAAGGAAGCATCTGATAAAAACAAAACCACATTGAATCATCTGCTGAATCTTCACTTACATGTTCCAAAAGAGGGCAGCAAATGTTCGCCTATCTGGTGCTCTTCAGTTCTGGTCAGCAGTGGTCACTGATGGCAGACTGATGCAGACCTTTCCTATATTCGCATCCTAAAGTACTTGTTATGATCAGAGAGGATTTTTCAGGGAAGGGATGTAAGCCTGCTTGGCTCATCTGCACAATATGTATCTTCTGTAATATTAACAAGTGGAAGAGACTGCACGCTGGACTTTATCTTATTTCAGGTCTGGTAAAATACAGTTCAGAATAGAGACAACAAAATAATCTGTGCAGTTCAGAATAAAATCTCTTATAGGTTCTTTTACACCCATATTCAATTTAGTCTAGTCCTTTTCTTCTCTCTCCTGTAATAGTGAACACATTGTATAAAAATGAATAGCCAACCCTGCTCAGCTGAAAGATACAAGCAGGAAACAAACAAACAAATCTTTTGCAGTATGGAATTGGATTTCTTACAGTACAGTAGGGGGGTTGTAGAATCTATGTACATCTTCAGAAAGGCTGAGTAAAAAAAACAGGGGTGAAATTAAGACTTTCTTCTGAAAAGTTAATACCCTGGGTCCCAAATGCTACTGCTTCTCAGAGAAAAATCTGAAAAATAGGGGAGATATGTAATATAATTTATTGAATATTTTACTGTTCACATTACTACCTCTCCTAAAGATTGCTTACTAACTCTCATCACTGTGAATCTTACATTCACACTTGCACACACTTATGCATGCTTTTGTGATTTTCCTTTCAAATACTACGTTTTCGTCTTCTTTGCATGGATGCTCATTACCAAAGTAACTAGCCTTTAAACACAGAAAAATAAGGAAGGGAAAAAAATCAACTGCTACATAAAAGCAAAGAAGTAATGAAAAATATTGCTCTCCCTCTTTTTAGCAGAATGAAATAGGGATTTTAACAACTTTAGGATTTTTCTGATTTTTTTTTTTTTCAAATCCAGAGTGACTTTTTTAAAAAAAAAATAGAATCTTGAAAATAATGGCACAATATGTTAAAGATGTTTTGGCACACTTTTGCAGAATTGGAAAAGATTTCATAGAAAAGTGCGCAGAGATGGCTTGCAATGGTAGGAGGCACGGTTATAAGCTAACGTCAAAAGACATGTTGAACATTATGAATAAAATGCTTTGAAATACAAATATGTTGGTAAATTCTTGTAGTGCTGAGCTATTTGAATTCCGTGTATTTGTTCAGCATGTTAGAAGGCCCTCAGCCTGTCTGCTTGTAGTCTGCTTTTCAGTGTGTTAATATTATGTGTCCCCTTTAAAAATATTTGAATTTTCTAGATGATAATTCATTTGTTACTAGTTGACTGAACGTTATTATTAGAACCTCATATCTGAAATGCTCGGTGCAGGGCTAAATTCACACTTAAAGCAGGTCACTTATGCAGTCTTGCCTAGCTGAGATTTCAAAACCTGCAGGAATGGAGATTTTACAACCTCTCTGGGTAATCCTTTCCAGTGTTTAAACACTCTCATGGGGAAGAATTGTCTGTATGTCCAGCTGGAATTTCCCTTGTTTGACTTCATATCTGTTGCCTCTTCTTCTTCCACTGTGCACCTCCCAAAAGAGTCATCTATGTCTTCTCAATAACTCCTTTTCATACAGAGACACACCTACAGAAAGTGTTGAAAAGAAAAACAAAGCAAGAACTCATTTTCAAGGCATTACCCACCAGGATTGCCAAGTCCCATTCTGTATAGTTGCTACCTAGCCAGCTGGGCCCCAAACTGCACTGATGTATGAAGGTACTCTCCCTCAGGGGCAGGACATTGTATTTGTCTTTATTGAGCTTCATGATGTTATTGTCTGTCCATTCCATCATTTGAGCATGATGACCTTCAAATATGCACAGGGGAAGGAGAAATGTACTGTCCATAACCATGATGGACAGAAAAAGAGGTCATGGCGTAAACTGCAGCAAGAGAGATCTAGGTTAGACAATAGGGTGACAAGTCAAGTAGTAATGAGAGTGAAGCACCAAAAATGGTTGCTTCAGAAGACTGTGGAATCCCTGTCATTAGATATTGTTTCAAATGGATGAGGCACACATCTGGCAGGAAAAGGGTAGGGCTGGATGCACCTATCTTGAGATAAAGAGATTCAGTAAAGGGAAGCAGAAAAGAGATCCCCTCCAGTACAGTTGGTTTTGTCAATGCAGCTTAGGTGTTAGCTGTCAGGTTGATTCCACAAATGATGGAATACTTCAGATTTCCTTATACCATACAATTCTTTAAGGGATTGTTTCTGATAAACATCACTCTAAAATAAATGCATGCATTTCATTTTTGCAGACAAGCAAGAAGTCCCATTTTCTAATAACTAGACTAAAGTTAAAAACAACACCTAAGTTAGAAGCAAGCGGAACTCAGTCCTGTTCGTTAGAAATTGAAATTATTTTGCCTTCCTCCTCTATTTTTTCATTTATAGAAAAATTTATCTTGGTATTTCCTTCAACATTTTTTAAGTCTCATTCAGTAACTAAATAAATGTAAACAATTACAATGCTTATGTTGCTACTGCAACTAATTGTAATATTAAATTCCCCCGTGAATGAAATTTTAATGTTCTTGGTGGTGTTTTGTCAGCAATTCTCCTGCTGCTAAAAGATCAGTGTTTAATGGGATTAAGGTGGATAATCAAATCTCAAACTGGAATCAGAGTACGAGGTTTGGATGCCTGGCGAGTACTTCCTTCCTGAATATGAATGAAAGACCTTTAGTGCTTGCAGTGGAGAAAAGTAAATGGAAGGCCATATTTTCACACTGTGGTGTTACCTCAGACTTCTTGGCAAGGAACTTGGATACCTTTTCTGATAGTCAGACTGTTAGACAACATGAAGAATAAATTCAGCTCATCATCCAATGTCTGGGATTGAAATAATATTTCAAGGGATTTTATAGTATATTACATTATTTAGAGGACATTGCAATGTGGTTTTGCCTGCCATTTTTAGTGCAGCATTGAATCTATTGCTGGTGGGTTTTTGTTGTTGTTGTTGTTTGTTTGTTTGTTTGTTTTAAATATAAACTTTATTTATGGACATACCATGTTGTTGATAATGATTTTAACTCTTGTTTCTCAGACAGAATTCTGGGCTGCATGTGTGTGTGTGTGCACGCGCACCCAAGTGAGAGAGTTGGGGCAAAAGAGTATGCCTGGTATTAGGTGATGATTACTTCCTGTGATCTGCATGTGGGAGCTATGAAACTTAATTTATCAACTCTAAAAAATAAGTGGTAGTAACTGATTTCCATATGGGAATGTTATCTATTCAAGTTGAAGTGATAAAAAGAGAAAAAAAAAAGACATAGCTAGCAAAGTCCTGTCAATTGCTATCAGATCCGCTTTGAGCACTGTATAAAAGCTGGAACACAGACAGAAGGCAACCTGTAGCAGAGTGTGGGCATCAGGACATTGCCTTGTGTGTTTGGTTTGGTATGGTCTATGGGTATAACTTCTGTAAAGTGTCTTCCACTCCCCCTTCCTTTGCTTTGCTGTTTCATCCAAGGAAAATTATTTTTTTCCTTCAGAAATAAAAGGATACTGATGTTTATTTAGATGATGGTTATCATATTGGTTGACACAGGTATTGAATGTAAAAACATATGACATGTCTGTGGAGAAAACCTGAGCTGAATGTTTATGTTCTATTGCTACCATCAGTGGCACATAAGATGTCCTCTGTATTTTCCATGGAGAGAAGCATATGTAACACATGTTCACCATTGTTTAAATACATATTTTGCAGAATGTTTTCTAATTTATTCAATGCCATTTTCTTATTTTCTGAATGAGGAATTGTCATGCAGCAGTACAGAGGCCATCTTCCCAAAGGCATTCATTTTAATCTAATGATATTTGAAGCTATACTAACATATAACAGCATACATTCTAGCAGTAGTACATCTGTAAATGACTGTGAAAATGAATCTAATGTACATTAAAACTGTGAATAAATGCTGACTTTTTAATATATTTTATCAGGCTGTTTCACAACTGGCTAATTTCTAGTCTTAGAGCAATTTCATGTATTTCAATTTCAGTGTATTTATTCTTAACTTCTAGCTGATTTTTCTTTCACAACTGTTTAATACTTATATAAGTCCTCTAAAGCAATAACTTTATGCCTATTATGCATTCCTATAAGACAGCAGAGTGTAAGACCTTATATATTTGTTACTCTATTAAACTTGTTTCTAAATATTCTCTAGAGGCACTTTAAAAATATCTTTAGCAAACTGTAAATGACCTGTAAATAGGGCACATTCTGATTATATGTACTGCACTTATTTAATATGTTTCCTATATATTTAAAGTATTTTAGTTAATTATTTTTCAGTTGAAATGATGTAATAACTAAGTTCCCCTTTTACTGAAGAATACAATTGTGTTCCCATCCAGTGGCATTTGTATTAAACACATTTTCATACTGATGATTTTCCTTAATCAAACCTCTTGGCAATGGTTTGTAAACATACATCCAAGTTCAACTCCTGTTGAAATTAGTGGGAGTTTTCCAGGTACCTCTATGGCAGCTGAGTAATATTCTTAGCATAAACTACTTTGCGTCGTTCCTGTTTTAGAATGTCTCCTTGTGGAACTGCCCCTGTGCTAAAGCAGACTGTCTCACATGCCATTGAGCAATGAGGAAATACTTTTTTTCTGCTGGAGAGAAGAACTGATCTTAAATTTTTTCATGTGAAAATAAGTATTCCAATGTTAACAGTAGTTTCTTCCCACATTTCTCATTTTAACTCTTGAAATTTTGATTTTAAGAAAATTCTGACTAATCATGTGATTTTAAGGCTTTCATACTGAACAAATCTGCAGACATATCACTAAATAAGAAGTAATATTTACAGATGTAATTCAGACAAAATTTCTGCCACCAAAGCCTAAGACACTAAATAATTACAGAAAAAAAATGTTTGGGGCTTTGCACACTTAGATGTGGACCTGATTTTTGTCAATTAGGAGAAACTATACTAATATCATCAGACTGTTATGTGTGCTCTTAAGACATGTCATAAAACATAATTTCCACAAGAATAGTTTACTAAGGCAGAATAAAAGGAGGATCAAATCAATAACAGAAATGGCAGCTGCCAGTATTTAAAATAGTAAAGACACAAACATATGTGATTTAAGATGGGCTAGGTCTTAAAAGAAGAAAAGCTGAGTAGAAAAGTTATTGCTGTCAATTTAGAAATCACAATCCACATGCTACAGGTTTTCAGTAAGGAGTACTGCTCTCTGTCTGGTAAAAAGGTTTTACTTAACGACTTCTCTAGATGTATACTGATGTATATTGTCTAGGGCTATGACCCACTGCTTCCAGGCTTCAACACCTCAACACTGCAAACCACGTACAATAGTACTGTGCAGGAGTAAAATTCATTGACCGGCCCATTTTTCACATGGCCACATTAATACAGAATAAAACCTGATCTATGAGAAAGGGGTGGAAGTGCTTGGCAGCACTGAAGTATCAGCAGCAACAAAGGCTTAGCATTCAAACACTGCCCTTTGCATAGATGGTTATGCTCTGCGTAACATATTTGCTCTGTTTACATGTTTACCAAGCACAGGGAGTACAATGAGTACAGAAGGACTCATTCTATATCTCACATTACTTAGCATGTTCTTACACACACAAAACCAGGGCATTAAAAATACAGATTAAAATGGTCTTGGAGGAGCTGGACATCCAAGGCCTGAAAGACTCTTGTAGTGCGGTGGCCTGAAAGCTCAGATAGACACAGTTATTAAGTCTGTCACTAGAAGCTGAAATCTCAGTCCTAGAAATATCAAGTCAATTACGCTACACAGTGATGTTCTTCAGCTTTCTGTTGGTCATCTGAGTATCACATGTGTGTGGTAGTAATTTAAAACACGATGCGCCTCGTCCTGCCTGTTCTGCATTTTCCAACACAGCACATTATATGCAGTATCCTTTGGGTACCTGTTGGGATAGAATATAACCACGCTGTAGTCATGGTTTCTGTGGGTATTCCCCTGCTGATGTACACAAGACAATTGATGACAACTGTATTATTGCACTTTTGCTGGTGATATTACTGATTGAACTATTTCTTTCAGTTGTTCATCTCCACCATTTTCCTAGTCATTTTTCTGCCCTTCTCTCCCGTTCCTGTTTTGCATACCAGCTGAGCAATCTCTGATTGCCGATTAACTCTGGTGAGTCTTCCGAAACATAAGCAATTTGCTCAACTTTGAATGCCATGTGTTCAGATTCCAAGTTGTGATGATGATTGCACATTTAGTTTAAAAGTGTTTTGCACCCACTTTCATTGCTTATTCAAGTCCTATAAATAAGAAAATTTGAAATGCAGCTCTTCTCTACTGCTGTTGATTGACTGAGCCCCCTGAGGCATAACTGTCTCCAAAGGGCTTAATGAGATGACAAATCGTTCAGCCTTAAGCTTGTAGGAGACATGTTACGAACATCAGCACTGGATGCATAGTTAAGAGCTGTAGATGTGATAACATTTACCATCTGTACAAAGAAACAGTGTAATTTATTGAAACAATGCAGGTAACAAGGCATTGTAAGTAGCTCTGTTTTTCATTTCTCCCCTCTTAATGCTGATTGCAAGATTTCACCTATCCATTGGGCCGACAGTCAGTCTGACACAGGCTCTGTGTGCTTTTTAGGAAGATAGTCAATGACAGGTCTTAGCTACCCCCATTTCATGAAGTCATTTCCTCTTTTGCTTCGTGACTAGCAAGTCTGCTGCTTTTGTCCAGACAGACAGCAATGTGGAAACTCTCAACATCTGAGTATGATCCTATCTTTGCTTCCTTGAAGGCTGCATCCCCAAAGATAAGAATGCAAGTACAAGTGAGGGGCCATCGATGTTTATTCCTTTACAGAACCTGTCAAGAAGAGTAAGACAAGTGCCACATTCTCCAGAATTACCCCCCCAAAGGGTAACTCTTGACCAGGCATAGAAGCATAGTCTTCATAATGTAATTAAGAGATACCATTATTAGGGCCACTGATTAAGAGAATATATGACTCTAGAAACTAGATTAAACCAGGAGTTAATTGTGATGGCTGAGAAAGCAGCCATCAGCTGAAAGTGAATCCTAATTGTCAGCATGACCCAAATTCAGGCCAGCACTGGCCAAAAGCAAATACATGATGAAACGAGGAATCGGAATCACTGTATACAGATCTGTAGCATTGCATTCCCCTTGGTAACACCACTTAAATATAGCAACATATTTTGCTGATGGTTATGTTTCTTTCTTACTTGATTATAAAAATCAATTCTAAAGTGCAGTTTCATAAAGTGCTTAGAGATAAGTTATGCTATGTAGTGAATGCCCTATCACTGCAGTGCAAGGGAGTCATTAACAACATTAACTATCTTTGCCACTCCAAAGCTGTATTATTTTATATCAGTTACAGACAAAGAGTGAAACAGGGCATCAGGATAAACACTATAGATTCTAATACAAGAAAAATAAGCTTTGTGAAGATCTTTACATTGAAGGACTTACTACGTGTCATTTTAAGGTGCATGTCCTTTAGATTTCCCCTAGAGAGATTGGTAATGTCTTTTAGATTATAACATACTTCCATGAAATGAACTCCTGCACCCCTTTCCTATCACACTCCCCTCCATACAAAGATGAGAAAAAGGGATAGAAGTTGAAATATAACGTCTTGGAGAATTATACTTTTTATACTGGTTGAGCTCCCATATAATAAAAATGCCACTTCTATAAGAAAGATCTTCAATTCCATTTACAGAAGATACACATTCTTAGGACATCCAAGGCAGCACAAATTTGACTTAACTTCCTATCTGCCTCTTTTTTTTATTTTTCATACATTCCACGAGGTTACAAATCCTGCAGGATAGTATTTTTTCCTTTGGAGAAAAGTACTAAAAATGAACAAATTACACCATCTCTTTTTAATTCAATATAGATTATCTGAAAGCATTTCTGAAACTTAAATGGTGGGGGCATTTGTTGACCTTTAATAGTATTTTTTAATCTTCAATAAGCATTCATTTTACACAAGAGGAAATAGAGTACTCTGCTGTACTAAAACTACTGATCTGGGCAAAAATCATAATTGTTCAAAATCCTTAGGAATCCCCAGCAAACTATACTCAGTAGTACAAATGCTGTTCTCACTTTCACCTTTATGTACACAAAATTGGTTCACTGAAAACCATTTGCTTCCTTACACCACAGTGTAAGGAAGAGGCTCACTTTGGCCAAAGTTTCTACATCCGGTTTAAAGTATTGAATGGTGACATTTGCAGCTCAATATTTATATTAACAAAACAAGGGCATGGATTATCTGAGAATAGAACAAATTCCTTTTACTTTTATGAACTAATATCAATAAGTGCAGCACTGAAGGAATTGATTCCTTCCACAATTGACTGCAATTTCAGTCTGTGCCATGGCCTGTTTCACCTTTGTTACACAATATAAACTGACCCCAGCTGCATTTCTTCATCACTATTGGATTTGCTGTCTCCATTCTTTTTGTCAGGATTTCGCATGAGTCCATTTTGTCTTGAAGAAAGTTTTTTTTTTTGCCTCTCCCTGGATTTGGTGATGGAAGTTCTATCTAAAAATTATTCTGTCTTGCCTCTCCATGTTTTTGTTACAATTTTCCTTGCCCCTTTGTATCCTTTCCTCTCCAAGGCTCTGCCTGACAGTTACTGATCTTCTATGTGTTATGCTGAGCATCTTGGTAAGCTGTGTGTACTTCTCCTTGGAGGGTCGCTAGAGTCAGTTTTCAGAGACTGAAGAATCTCCTCTCAGTACATGTGCTGCTGCAACTTCCCCATTCAAAAGGGTTGGAGAATGCTTCTGTGCTGTTCAAATGTATTAGCCATGACCCAGGTTTTTATCCACCTTGTGTCTGACAGTTTAGCATCAAACACTCTTGTGAAAGTTATGCAGATAACAATTACTGTGAAAAGCAAAAGGAAGCTTCTCAAAGGAATATATCACAACTCAAACTCTTAAAAAACCATATCCATTCATACTTGGGCAAATATCAGGGAATTTTTGTGTAACACAAGGGTATTTACCAACTCCAAATCTTGAAACTAGTCCTAAGATTATGAATACAACTTGAGAGCTGAACAATTCCGTATTTTAAAGATTGAGTACTTCCATAAGGTCTGCTAAGACTGCATATGAAATAACATTTTAAACTAAGCTTAAATTGGAGACTGTCAGGACAGCAAATATACAATGTAGACACCAAAAAAGAGCTTAAATTTCCAACCGTGCTTGCACAGCAAAGGCATGAATGTGACTTCTTCCAGGTCCTCTGGAGGGTAGTGATCCCTCTTTCATCTGCTTGTTCCTGCTTCTCTTCTTTTGTGCACTTTACCCTGTAATATGACAAAATTATTGAGTTTGCTTCCTGCAAACCCTCTGAAGATGTGAACATGGAATAGGTCATCCCACTGTCTAACAACTGTTATTTCAGTTTACAAACTAACTATAGCACGTTATCATGGGGAATAAACTAGGGGAGTTGGAGACGTGCACACACCTGCAGGGCTATGACCTTACTGGCACTACAGAAACGTGGTGAGATAGCTCCTATGACTGGAGTGTCAGGATGGAGGGATACAGGACAGGCTTGAGAGGTGGNGGGGCCTACAGGAAAACTGGAGAGAGACTGTTTATCAGGCACTATAGTGCTAGGACAAGAGCTAATGGTTTTAAACTAAAAGATGGTAGAGTTAGATTAGATGGTAGAGTTAGATTAGGTATTAGGAAGAAATTCTTCACTGTGAGGGTGGTGAGGCACTGGAACAGGTTGCCCAGAGAAGCTGTGGATGTCCCCTCCCTGGAAGTGTTCAAGGCCAGGTTGGACGGGGCTTTGGGCAACCTGGTCTAGTGGAGGGTGTCCCTGCCCATGGCAGGGGGGTTGGAACTAGATGATCTTTGAGGTCCCTTCCAACCAAAACCATTCTATGATTCTATAATTCTATATGATCATGATTTTACTCAGTATTTCAGAACTAGCTGTTTCATCTTCAGCTCTTGTGAGACTTGGCTCCCAGCAAGAATATTGCCTTTGCATCAACCCTAAACTCTCCTTGGGTTTGCTCTTTCTTCAAACACCATCTGCCGTAGCAACAGTCTGTGGAGATTTAAATTTACATTTTCAATGCCAACCTGATAATAACTGCTTTTATTGTTCCATTTTCTTTAGGTCTATATTAACATAAATAACAAAACGCAACTCTAACAGTTATACATGCATAGTACTGAGAAATCTTGTGATCCCTGGGAGTCCCTCAAGAAAGGGAAACACAGTCACTTCTTAGGGATGTATAATCTAAGAAAATGTAATCCATATTCTTCTCTGATGAAAGCTGTGAACGGAATGTTTGAGATAAATAATGCTGCAATAGATCACATTGGGAGAGACTAGGATCTTGTGTCCTTTATTTACTCTTTTTCCTCTATTGACTTAAGGACCAAAATATTTTGATTCTTTTGAATGTCAAACCCATCTCAATTAACTGTGCTGAAATGTATTTTTTAAATACTAGTATGTTTTCTCAACAAACAATTTTTTACACCCTTAGTTTTCCATTCAGCATACTTAACCTTGTAAATTGTTCTGCAGTGTAAACCCTCATCTAAGCAAATAAAACCACATTGTAAAAACAACTGCTTTAGTGGAAAAAATCAACCAAACAAACAAACTGGTTGAAAATTTATTTCTGTCTTCCTGGAATGGATTTTCAATGAATCACTATTCATTCTGGATCATTTATGGAACCAGGTTAGTTTACTAATGACCTTAGCTATTATTCCTGTTGCAGATTTTAAGGTTTACTATTAGTCTTTTGTACATTGCTAACACATGTTTGAGTATCACATATAGTTCGGTTATGCTTGAACATTTGTGTTTTAATATATGCTTATCAAATGGAAGCAAAAGCATCATACCACTATGACAGCATCTTCTTAACAACGTTTTCTTGAACATGTTTCCTAATATTTTTGATGCAGCTATCCATACCATAGCCTAATAGGCTGATCAAACTGTGAAACATAAAAATGGGTTGTTAGGTATAAATCCTTTTATTTCTGACTTTGCCATGGATTTCTTTGATTCATAGCTTAAATCCTCTGCTGCAGAACTGTCTACAGGTAGTTGATGCATCTTTTTTTCTTTTCTTTCTTTTTTTTTTTTTAATCAGATTAAAACAAGGGTGTATTTCTACTGGTATTGTGCTGCTTTGAGCNTTGACCATATGCCACAGGAAATCCTGCAGACTTTGGGTGGAATAGGGAGTACTTAGCTCACCAAAAAAGCAGACTTATAAGTCAGATGTTGGGTACCTAAAAGCTACAGTATCCAAAAATTAGGATTGCTTTGGAAAAGTTGCCCTCTATTGCCCTCATGCATCAACAAAAGTTTACTATGTAGTACTTTGTGTGCTCTGACACCTTGGTCAACTTTATGAAGAATATTTTGATCATATGAGTAGGATAGTAGAAAATATGAAAATAATTATAATCAACATTGTATCTCTTATGACTAGCTATTTTTTTCATTCTAATAGTCTGTATTTTTTTTTTCTCTGATGTCTTCCAGAATTAGTTTATTTAAAAGGTATTTTTCTTCCAGTCCTTTATCTTTATTCTTAGGGGGTTGGAGTTTATAACATTAATTTAGTCTCTTGCTCTGATATTTTTCTCATCTTACTTTAGTAGTAACAAATTTTCCTCAGGAACGAAGCTTTAATGCCTTTTAATGATATATAATTTACAGAAGAGCATTCTGGTTGTAGCATATCCACTTCTGGTTTAATTAGACTGCTGCTCTTCTAGGTTCCTTTCATCTTTCAAAATATATCCTGCCATTCTCTATTTTTCCCTTGCACTACTTCTATCTGGTTTCTAATTTTCATGGGAGTTGAAGAGCTTGCCCACTTTTAATGTTCTTTGGCTTCAGAGAGCTTGTATACTAGCTCACAGGAGACAAATGCTGGTAACAAATACACACGCTTAGCAAGCTCAGCTATTTGTTTTTTGATGGAACAAAAGAAAAAAGAAACATGCATCCGGAATAAAGAAGTACTTTACAATAAAAGAGAGAGAGAGAGAGAGAGAGAGAGAGAGACTTTAAATTAATTGAATTACTTATTTGATAGTCCACTTGTATCTACACTAACATAAACTTTATCATATTTCTTTTACCCTGGAGAGTAGTCGTATGCTATAACATTAATGAGTTTCTCCATGTGTTTGAATGTACTTTGAACACAGTGTTTATGCTAATCTCCCAAGTGTCTGTTGATCACAATCTTCATTTTCTGAAGAACATCCAGAGTCACACTTTTCCCTTTCTTTCATGGTCAAGATGAAGCATCTGCTGCCTGCCATCTTCATTATCATCATAAAGAATGAGAGTTTAAAAGCTAGAAGGCTAGTGAAAGTGTGCAGCATGCACTTGAGAGATAAGTGTCTTGGAAAACTGGCAACCCATGTGTATGCAGTTTTTTTCTGGCCTATCTTTCCCTCCCTCCAACTGTCTTTGTTTTTTCTTTTCCTTTCACAGAATTAGCTTTGGCAGCAGTATTGTACGACTGATTAATGCACGACAAATAGTTGCTTCTTTTTTGAAACTGAGAACATTTATTTCCTCTTCATTTTTTTAAAAAACCAAGTTTCTCCAAGGAAGCGGGGAGAACAAGTGATTTTTACGTTCTGACTCTTCCAAATTTCAGTTCTCTGTGACCTAGGTGAAAAAGTAGATCATGCACATTTCAAAGATTGTTAGCATTTCTTAAAGTATTGATGGTTTCACTTCACAGATGGGAGGGGGTTGGCTAAAGAAAGGTTAATACCCTTTGACTAGTCGAAAACATAAATCTATTAGTTCCCACAACACTCTGTCAATCAATGGCTCATACTCAGCTGAAGGCAATTTACTCTAAACTTGTAAATTTCTATGGCAGAATAAGCAAGATTTAACACCCAGAGAACCACATTTCTTTACTTATTTTAAAATTATTGACAAATAGTGTGACAATAATCTCTACTTCTTTTTCTATTTTTATTATTGACACAAGTCTAAACTGCTGAATTAAAACTGGCAAATCTGGACAGCTGTGTTTGATCTTTGGTCAGTGAATCCAAATTGTCCAGTTAAAGTCCAGGTTTCACTGCATTTTGTAAAAATGTGCAATAGCAGATTATTTAGGAAGAAACGCTTTCTAGAGGAAAAAAAAGACCAAAAGGTGGAAGCAGTTTCTGCTTCACAGAAAGGGAACTGAAGCAGAGTCATGGTGATTTACCTTGAGTTACTCAGCTGTTAGCAAGAGAATGTAGCAACATCCTGCATCTCAATAGACTCCTTCCTATAGGGCCATTATTACAAAATTATTCTTGGCACATGGAAAGAAAACAAAAGTCTAAAAAATGTGGAACGGACAGTTTTGTCCAGGCTTTATAGAAAGGAAAATCTCCCCCAACACTCACTCTCACTTTTTGTTTTCTGCAATTGTGGAATGAATTCTACATAGAATTTCTATATTTCATAGTTACACTTAAAATTTTATTTAACCAATCTCTGGCCAGACTTCCCCCCTCTTTTTATGCACAATTATAGAAAAAAATTGTTAAAAATTTTGTGAAAATTTTCCATCAGTTTACATAATCCTGTCATAGATGCAACATCACAGCAATTAGTTTTTGATAAAAGAGACACAATAGGATAGTTGCTTTCCAAATACACTCTGGTTCCAAGTATATGTAACTGTGTTACATATATTTTCTTCAATATTTGGAGGCTAGATGATCCTTTCAGTAGAGCTATGTCAATTTTCAACAGTCAGGACACAGAACAACTTCTCAGTGTATGTGCTACATTGTCGATAATTACCGGTCATAAAATTTCATTGTCACTAGTCCAGTTACAAGGTACAAATGAAGACAGAATGTATCCCTGTCTATACCATATTCAGCCAAGAGCAAGAGTGACTTAAAAAAAACAGGTAAACTATATTAACATGACCTGAACAAATCAAAAGAAATTATTACTCCCATTGTGATATATATTAGCAAACTTGATCTTGAAAGTGCTTTTTTTTCCGAAGTGCTGGATGACAGAATGATGGCAGATGGCTCTGTATGAAATGTGCAGCTTTCATTACTCATGTCTGATGGCAGCCACTCAGTGTCATGTGATACTTCTACATCAACACAATATTAATAATCAACTTTATCCCTGCCCATTTTGGGGGGGGTCGAACTAGATGATCTTTGACGTATCTTCCAACCCAAACCATTCTATGAGTCTACGATTCTAACTTCATCTATGAATTTTTATCTAAATGAACACTTCAATTTGACTAGTCATGATTCAGGAACACTGTTGCAAGTAAACTCTGTGGTGAAGTAGAGGCTAAATGGACTTCAGCTACTGCCGTTGATACTGCCTAGGTCACCACATTTGCCTGAGATTTCCAAATGTTTGGTGTGTAAAAGTCTCAAAAACGTGATCACTCCACACATGCAGGCAATGTGTTCAGGTATAGTAAATCCAAGATAATACGTGCAGTTCACATGCTTATTTCCTATTTAGAAATAAATATAGGGACTCTAAGTAGCTATACATCCTCCCCTGCTTTTAGTATATTTTAAAAAAATATCCAAGAAGAAATGTCATAATTTGGAAATCCCTAAGTCTGGGAATTGTGTTTTCCCTCTTTTAAAGTGAGGAGAAAGTACATTGTTTTGATAAATTTTACATTATTTAAATAAATTTTAATTCTTTCATGATATCTGCAAATGTTATGTAGATGATGTAAAGAAGCAGGAGGACTATGTGCAAAATTCTTAACTTGGTAAATCTATTACTGAAATTGATTGACATTTTATTTGCTTGGAGAGTCCAAGATTGAACAAAAAACTTCCTATTAGGTCATCCAGTACATCTCATTAGGAAAAGATCATTGCTTACGGGTATTTTCTAAGTGTCTGATTTTCAATGAATGTAGATATATTTAGAAAGCTGTAAGTTTTCTGCTTTATATGATCATATGCCTGCTGAAACAACTTACCTCAACCTTCAGTACAATGTTTTCTCAGTTTTGGCTCGTTAGTATAACTTAAAATTAAATGTTATTAGAGCAGCAGATAAAAGGGACCTTAGAGGAAACTGAATCACCTAGAAAATATTTTGAATGGTACTAATTTTTGTACAGAGATAAGGAAAACAAGTATCACACAGCCTGGTCTTCACCTATTTTACAGTCAGTAGAAAATTGTTAATTTTGGTGGGAAAGGATCTGTTTCATTATGCCAGTGCATCTCAGCTAAGCTCATTAGGGCAGATAGTGATGACTCTGCAATCTGTGCTTTTCATAAACTCACTGAAGAGTGATTGGAAACTAAGGAAAAATTCCAGAAATTTGCACAAATTCTATCAGTAGTATATTAGTATATAAAAATTTTAAACCAGTAGGAGTTATAAAATATACAGAATGATTTTATAATCTGATATGAAGAAATTATAGATTGCATTTACACAAGAATATAGATGTCTATCAAAATAGTAATAAATGCTTTGAAAAAAAGGATAAAAACAGATGTTAGACAGTTTATCAGAAAATTGATTATGGATACAAATTTAATGAGTTCTTTTCAGGCATTTTTTGGTAAACCACTTTTTCTTATTTTGATCTTATTTACTGCATAATCTTAATCATGTTTATACTCAAGTCAGTATTCAAATACTTGCACAACAGTGCATGTATAATGGTAGCATAGTTATTTAATGACTAGAGTCCTTTTCACTGGGCCATCCAAACAACTTGGTCAGTTCTACCTGCCTAATTTCTATCTAATGCCACACAAATAAGACATTTTTCTACATTTAAGTCAAAAGCATCGTGGTGAGTTTTTCCTTCTAGAGATTTGAACGCTCATAGTGAAAAAGATATTGAAACTGCTGCTACTCAAGTTGAACAATTAATCCCCTGACTTGTGCTAGACACTGCTATGGCCATGGCTAAACTAAATTTTTTAGAATATACTCTGTATGCTGAGCACATCTCTCAGATGAAGGTCTGGAAGAGTACAAAGGGTTCATCTCTAGACCTTAACAGGACCTGAGGTATTTAAATCTGCTAATCACAGAACTGTTTGACTCTGCCAGGGCTGAAACCTCCCAAAGCAAATGCTGAAGTTGTAGTTCTAGACTGAAAATTCTACACCTTCTGACTTTATTTGCTTTTAGGATTGGATGGCAACTTGGAGATTTTAAACTCATGTCATCTAATTATAGTGTAATTTATTTATTTAAGGATGATTTAATTACTGGGACAAATGAAAGCAGGAAGGAATCAGGGAGAAGAAATTTTTCTAGGAACATATGATGGGTTACAAGGTTTGCAAGATAAAAATATAAATGCATTTCTACACTTCACAATATGATAGCCCAAGGAGAAGTGCTTACGTAAAGTGCAAACGTCAAAGGACTATGTATACTCTAGAATACATTTCCCTCCTCTCACAAATGCCATTGGAGTGCAAGACTCTATGTTTTCTTCTCATTCTTTCTAATCCCCTTTTGCCTGTAAGTTCTTTCTACCTTCACATCTGTCTTTACCCTTCCATTTTCTGCCTACTTGATTGTTTATATTTCTTTAAAAGCTCAGTGACTGGAATAGGAAAGCAAGGGATCTTGCTTATGAGAATGGTGTTCTGAAATAACCATTGTTGCTCAGATAGTACCATGGCAGTCCTTGCGTTACGTGTAGACAGACTAGATCTGATAAGTGCACTGGTTGCAACCCACAAATCTGATTGGAATAAGCACAAGCAGCTACTTAGCTCAACTTGAGCTAAGAAAGAATTTTATTTCCTCCTGTCTAAATCTTTGCAAAATGATAGGCAGGGTTTCTGTCAGTGCTGTTACTTCAATCCAGTGATGTTGTTAAAGGCTGTGAAATCAAAACTAATGGAAGTGCAGAAGGGTACAAAGGGAAACAGGTTATTATTTCATGAGTAGCTGTATGCAGTGGAAAGTTTCCCTGATTTCTGACTTCTGGGAGATTCAGAAGGGTAAGCTCAAGGACAAAAAAAACAATAAAAACCCCACCAAACATGAAATGCACTAGAGCAAATGTCAAAGTTCTGATGTAGCAGAAAAATCAATCTAAACATCACACCAAAAATACACAACAAAAATATCTGTCAGAACTTTTGTACAGGGCATAGGCATTTCAGCTCAGAGCTTGCAACCAGGGGCATTTTAGAATTTGTCTCTTGAATGGCAAGCGCCTATAATCTTGCAAATGGTTTTGATAGGGAGCAGTACATATCTGAACTGTCCCAACGACTCATCAGGGACTGAATTGTTACTGAGACAAAGATTCACTCCTTCTTCCACGGCTGTGACAGACAGTTACCCTTCTGCCCTTTTGGGAGAACAGCACAGAGCATCTCTCCTTGGCCAACGAGTGAGGGAAATGGAGCTTTCTATCCACTTCGTCACTGTGGGAAAGGTTTGGCAAACAATCACCTCAGACTTGGTGAAACAGTAAACTAAAGGGTGTAGTCCTTATTGTTGTCTTTACTGAGTAAAAGTTGTCATATGGGATGATGGATAATTTTTTGTACTAGATCTGAGCCTAACGCTGACTGGTAAGTGTTATTTTTATACTACTGAATTGGAAACACCTCATTTTGCAGCAGTGAGCTAGTCACCCACATCGCACACCCTTGTCTCTGACCGAGCTAAACAGTTTCCTTGAATGAGAAACTGGCAACTATATTTTACCTAGCCAAATGCTAGACTTCAAATGGCTACAAACAGAGGCAAGTGCAGCTTTCAGCATGGCCTGGCCCAGCCCAGCAGCACACCTTCCAGCCCCACTGCCACGGGAGTCTAGACACCAGCAGCAGCTGGAGATGGCTGCAATCCTGTGCTGGGGATAAAAGGCAGACCCTGGCTTGGTAGTTGTGTGTGGCACGTGGACATGTTCATCAGCCACAACATGTGTGTTGCTGCAGTAAGGCTGGAGGCTGAACACAGTGGATGATACAGCTAGAATAAAATTGGAATTTGCAATTCAGTCAAGCTTATTAGCACAGCAGAAAAAAGGAACCAAGAATATCTTTGCAAACTAAAAGCAATCCAATTAAATCAAGCAGTCTATGAGATTTAGTTTGGCAATCTTAATTGCAATATATAGTCTTAATCTCAGTTTCTTACTCTGTCATGCTAACTGAGATCCCTCACACAGTCAAGAATGCCAGTGATGAAATAAATTAAAAATATCTGAGATACACAGAGGCCACTGCTGACATAAGCTGTTAATAATGAAAATATGGACCAACAAAGGAAACACACTGATGTAGTATCTGTCTGAAAGCATATTGATTCTCCAGTACATAAATCTTTTACACTGAAGAATTATTGTCAAAGAATGAGTCACAGGACAAAATATAAGATGTATTTTTCACTGTTCTCATTTACAATATTTTTAAAAAGTGATTAATGTATTTTTGATTTATTATATTTTAATTTAACACACTTAAGTCCAAAGCATGGAATCTTTCTCAGAGAATATTTCATACCATCACAATGGTATTTGGTATAGAAAATTTAGCACAATATTTATATAGGCATATACCTATATCTATAAATACTTATACATAAAGACAGAAAGACAATAAAAACTTATCTAATTATAAAGAAGTGTTTAGATACTACAAGCAGAGAAGGTGGGGTTTTTTTGAAAGTAGACAATGAAAGACTTGTCTAGAAGAGGAAGCTGCACATGCATTAGCTTATAAATTGGCACAAAAAGAAAAACACAAAGTCTGTATATGTCCTCTTGAGTTAATGTCTTTCAGTTTAGTTGTTCTTCTTCCTTACTAACTTAAATTAACTTTAAATAAGACTGATTGTGTGAAATTATGGTGGACTGCCCTTTGCAAAGGTTTAACGAAAACTGCTAAGATTCACATCTTACATCATTGCCATTTCTTCATGGAAAAAAAATAATCCTGAAATTACATTTAATGGAAATAATGCAAGTGGTGATTTTGCAGAAAAAATTAATCATTAGCTTAGTAAAAGTTGTGATATGTTGTGATATGTCAAAAACTGCCTTGAGAAATCAGGAGGTGTTCTCAAAGTCTTACTGTATTCCAGAGATCCTTCCTGACGATCAGCACTGAGTGAAGAAACTTCTTCCTCAGCTCTCCATGTGGTTCAGACAGTTGAAATGGGAAGACCCTCTAATATTTTTGTCATACTTTGGAGACTCTGGATGCTAGCTAAAAGACCCCAGTGCTCCAGTTTCTAAATTCTCCACACAAATATTTGGGAAGTAATCTCTTTTAATTCAATTAAGTCTCCATTAAGATTAAAAATTAGACAGAAAAAAAAAAAAAGAAGTGCATTGACCTAAAATTGGAAAAAATTTTTTTCTTTCCTTCTCTTGTTGATTTCCATTGGACTTGCAATTGACTTACAGACTTCTACATTCAGGCATATTGTGCATCTAGGGCTGCACAACCTGGAGAGACTGCTTTTTTGGTAGAGTACATAGCTTCTGAACACTTCTAAAGTCTTTTCAGATACAAATACTCTCACTAAAATTTGTTCCTTTCTCTGTGTTATTCAGATATTTTAACTGAGCAGGGTGGCAAGACAAAGGCTTTGTTTTCCTTGCTAGCTCAGCTGATCCTATGGCTCTTCACAGCTGAAAGGTGGAAGTCTTGTTCTTCAGCAGCCCCTTGCCACTGGTCCTGGCTGTGGTCCTACTCCTCCTCTTAAGCTGGGTCCTTCTGTGGGCTGACTGAACTCAGCTTCTTAACTCAGGGTAGCTGGTGGGAGCACAAGTGAAGGTGTGGGACTTGTTACAGCAGGGAGGTGGTGGTAGGTTTCCTCACCCTGCCTGTCAGCCTAAACAGGCTCTTTCCTCTTCTCCTGAGCTGGAAGAGGAAATACCTCCTTAGGTTAGCTGCCACCTTCTGTGGTTGACTGGCCCACTCACAAAGAGGAGTCTTTCCCCGCTTCAGTAACTAAGGTTGAGATTTCATTAAAGAGGTGAGAAAGAGTCCTGAGGGAACGTTGTACATGAGGCTTTTTCAGACTTTATGGGCAACATCCTCAGATGCTGGCATCTCCTAAGACTTCTCCTGTAATTCTTCCTTTCTCTCTTGTTCTGGCTTTTCCTTATCTGAAATGACCTACTCTGCACTTTAACCTGAACTGTCTCTGACAGTTTGGTGTAGGGCATGCCCTCAAGATTATATACACGTAAAGGTGCTGATTCTATAAACTCGGTACAGTAATACTAAATATAAGGTTATGATGTACATTAATTGACTTGGGGTGCAGAAATCATGTAAATGACTTAGAATTTTTCCAATTTTTTTTTTTAAATATTTTTGGCTGCAAATCAGAATAGCAGTGCTTCATGCAGATATTAGCGTATATTTGTATATTGCCTTTCTATCTATTTAATAGGTTTAAGGCTATAAGATCAAATAATCATGTCAGTTTAGGATTTAACAATGAGTTAGGAATAGCTATAATATTTTCTGGAAAGTGGAATTATAGTTTTTTGCTGGTATTTCATGAAGTTATTTATTTTACTTGTATCCTATTGTTTTCTTAACATGTAGACAATCAATATAGTTTAGTATATTTCAAATATAAGATAGCGAATATTTTACAATTAATCAGAAACTACAGAATATGAGAGGGGAAAAAATAAGATTACCTAGAAAATATTTTTCACCTGCAAAATACCATGAAATACAGTTGTCTAAATGACTTTCAAAATTGTTTAATAATCTAGACACAATTATAATATTAACCACATCTTCCACACTGTAGGTGCCCAGTTCAAAACCTTGAAATTTTTTTATAATGGCAATTAAATTGCTGAAATTTAATAAGACATATTTGGGCTTGTGAATTATGCCCGAGACCAGTATTTCTTACTATATCATTTGACAGATATTTTCAGTGGTGGCTAATATTAAAGTCTTTCTTACCAGAATCTTGGGAGTATGTGGTATATGATTGTGATAATTCTGCCCATGGAAGAGACCATGCTCCATTATATAAGGTGAAGTTTGATCAGAATGAAGACAAAATAGGAACACTTGCAATTTCAATTGTAATAATAAAAAAAATATGGTTAGATCAAAACCATCACTAGGCAGTGCCTTGCTATTAACTTGCGGTGTTTGTTCATTTGTTTTTCTAACCTTTCTATTCCAACTGAGGTTTCATTATTCTGAATTTTATATCAGTTCAGGACTGAATTGAAATATAAAAACAATTGGAATAGCCTAGTGGAATATCACCATGTCTGATAAAAATCTTTTTTTTACATGAGGTCAATTTAAACTGATGAATATGAGTCCTGATGTAGCTCCATCCAAGAACAACCAAAAGGGACCTAAGACAATTCTTATAAGCTCAAAGCTAGAGACAATTTATCACAAATATGCAGATGCCTGCCTCTACAGGGAGCAAGACACAGAAGCCTCAATGTCTTTCTCTAAAGTAGCACAATCTTCCCAACCTTCTTTAAAACTCTCTGTTTGCATTTCACCTAAAACTCATATGTCCCTTCTCAGTACAAGGATTGTGATCTGGTTTCCTGAATTCCAGATCTCTCCCGTGCCTAACAGCCTCTGCTGTTAGGATTAATTGTTAATTGTAGCCTGATGCTTTTGTTCCCCCTTTAATGATGGTTCATTTCTGTCATAACCTTGACTGGAGAGTTGAAGAGAAGGTGAGAAATCCCAGACTTATATCACTTCAGCCTCTAAATAAGGTGATTCTAGACTGCTTTTGGTGTGTGTTGGGTTTTTTTGGTGGGTTTTTATTTGGTTGCTTGAGGTTTTTCTTGTTGTTGTTTTTGGGGTTTTTTTGTGGGTTTTGTTTGGGGTTTTTTGTAGCATCTGCTCACTGTTTCTCTGATTTAATAATAGCTGTCAGGAAATATGCTTCCTAAGACCAGTGCATCTTAGATTGTCCCAATTTTCCAGTTATCAGTACTAAATTAAAAGAACTGGGTAAGTTAATGGTGCTCCATAGTTTTCTTCAGTTCAGTTTTTCTTTCTCATGTTTGTATGAACAGTAATGCAGTTTTCCTGTGGCTATTCACAAATCTTTGCACATTTTACAGGGGGAGTAACTATGACTCTCTTAATAGGAACTACTCTTAGTTTCTAGCTGGGTTTTACACCTGAGGTTATACCTCCTCGTGGGCCCATTGGAGTTTTGCTCATATTTTGGTGGTCTATCCAGCAGTTCAGGATTCCCATACTAAATCATAGCAAACTATGTTCTTTCTTAGCTGAAGAAGCTGAGAAAGTGTAGGCAGTTTATAATGAGCCATATATGAAGGATGATGAAAATGAAATTTTGAAACCCAACAGGTCTTTATTAGAGGTAATTTGGTTCAGATAGTGGACCTGAATTTGTGCTATGGACATAAAGCATCTGTATTCTTAAATGTGGCTGTCAAAAACATATGTGAAAACAAACACGTTAAGATTTGAAAAAACACCAGAGTCATAAAATATTTCAGTTTCTCTGGTGACATTAGAAAATGGTATTCTGCTAGTTACACCTTCCTGACAGCCTTGAGCCTCACAAAGACTAGCAAATTGGGTACAAAACTTTTTCAGCCAGTCACCCTTTCTGTTTATTATGGATGTGATAAACATCTTTTCAGTTGTATGAACTGATAATGATGACTACATGAGAATGGATTGAGAATGGGGATTATTGAACAGATTATTTGTTCACTTTATAATAGTATCACAACCACAACAACAACTCACACTGGTTTGGACAGTTCAATTTTAATATCCTGAATTAGTTTCCCTAGTGCCGTTCTTCAATTAGAGCAAACATAGTTCCTTGCTGGGTCCTACCAGATAACCTGAATTAATCAAGGAATCTCCAGCCCAGCTCAGCAGACACCACACTTCTGATAAAAACACCTAGTTATTTCTATCACTAGGTCAGACCAAACCATGATAATGGATCTCCTGGATGTTATCGAGAGCCTGTGCCTAGTGGCAGAAAATAAGATACATGTGGTGGTATGCCCCATCACGTGACTTATCAGAACAACATGGGCAACAGAAAGGGCTGATCCACCATGTCTGAACAGAGATGGAGTCAATGGTTTGATATATTCACATATCAGTGTGTACTCCATGGTTCTATAATCTCTCTCACATATCAGAGAATATTATCCAATATTTTTGGGTAACTTTTGTTTGCCTGGAATATTTTCAGTACAGAGGGAGTGATAGAAAAACTGATAGTCCCATGTTGTGGTTTAACCTTAGTCAGCAACTAAAGCCCACGCAGCCCCTTGTTCAGTCTCTACCGGTGGGATGGGGGAGGGAATCAGAAGAATGAAAATAAGAAAACTTGTCCATCGAGGTAAAGACAGTTTAATAGTTAAACCAAAAGCCATGTATGCAAGCAAAGCAAAACAAAGAAAAAGAAAACATTCACCACTTCCCATGAGCAGGCAGGTGTTCAGCCATCTCCAGGAAAGCAGGGCTCCATCACGTGTAATGGTGACTTGGGAAGACAAACCCTATCACTCTGAACATCTCCTCCTTCCTCCTTCCCTCAGCTTTATATGCTGAGCATGATGTCATATGGTATGGAATATCCCTTCAGTCAGTTGGGGTCAGCTGTCCCGGCTGTGTCCCCTCCCAACTCCTTGTGCACCCCCAGCCATCCCACTGGTGAGGTGGTGTGAGAAGCAGAAAAGGCCTTGGCTCTGTGCAAGCACTGCTCAGCAGTAACAAAAACATCTCTGTGTTATCAACACTTTCCAGCACAAACCCAAAACATAGCCTCATACTAGCTACTCTGAAGAAAATTAACTCTATCCCAACCAAAACCAGCATACCCACCCATGGCGTGGAACAATCAGAAATTTAGCAATAGAGTCATCTTCACCGAAGAGGGTGTGTTGATCCCAGGAAGAATGTTATTCTTCCTCCATTTTGCTTCTGAGATATGCTGTCCTATCACCTCCAAATAATAGTTTTGGGTTTATTTTTATGATAAATAAAATCCAATCTGCATTCTGAAGTATCAGGCAGCAGCTTGCAAATATTATAATACCTTTTTTATTTACAGATGCTGTAGGTAATAGGTACTTCAGGTTTAGTAAAATACGATTGCTTTTTAAACTGAGCATTTTTTTCATAATAATACATTGTAAATAAATTGTTATACTGTAAAACATCATCACTCTCTCACAAGCCTCTAAAGTCCTTAAAAGCACTCATTCTTATTTGGCTTTTAAAAACTAGCTATTAATATTTACATTTGTGACTGTGCACAAATTCATAAAATCATCGTAAAAGCCAGAGGTTTAAGTGCCTGCCCTTCCATTCACCAGGTCAGAAAGAACTTTTAGATTTGTCTCAGAGGATTTCTTGCTATTACAAATATGAAACTAGGATGTTAAAATGAAAAAGAAGCAAATTTAATAATAATAATAAAAAATACTTGCAAGGGACAGAGCTCAGCTTGATGGCTCCAGAGAGTGGAAGGAGATTATGTTAAAGCATAAATGGAGCTTTAACATTTTTAAATCCAGAAGGTCTAATCTAATCTAATCTAATCCTTTTCAATCCAATTTTTTTAATGCAGCCTAGACATCAGATTAAAGCTTGCACTTTTCTTTTTTAGGCCATTGCAAACAGAATCAGCATCTGTGCTGCCTTTCTAATATTCAACATTTCAAAATGGATTTTAAATGAATCAAAAGTATAATTATGAAAAATAAACAAAGGAAAAGCCATAAATTGGATAGCAGGTGTCTTATTTTTACTTTAAGGTGGAAAAAATTATAATTCCTTTTGGTAAATATGCCTTTTCTGGTAAATGAAATTACTTTAAAAAAAAAAAAAGAGAAAAAAGAAGATGACAACCCTATTCCTGAGCTCACATAACACTATAAATGCAATAGTTACACAGAAATAGTTTTCTGGTACAATAATTCCTTTTTTTTTTTTGGTGATTTGATGCCAATAGTTCTATAAAATCCATAATTTTAATTTTATCTGCTGCATTTTCTAAGATTGATGCTAATGAAACATATTAATAATCAGATAGAAAGCCTTGGTTTCTTTCCACTGTTTTTCTAATTTATAGATGATGCTGCATTACTATACATTTTGAATTTCAAGTGAGTCTTAAGTCCTACTCTAGACTACCATGTCCTATAGTAAATATAGCATCTCTTCCACCAGCACAAAGATTTTCAAGATCTTGCTTGCCTACTGCACCAGTCACATGGTAGACTACTCATTGCTGATGTAACAAATCTGTCTTGTTGAGTCATCCTTCTTGTAACACATTTGTTCCTCCAGAACAAATCTGCAATATTCTATGAGAACTTTTCAGTTAGATTCGGCGTTGGAGTAAAAAAAATAAAACACTGATGGAAAAATGACCATCATGTATATATTTCACAAGATAATTCTTAAAACACTCTGGCCGGGCTCTGCTCCTGGTAATTTGTCAATGACAAAAGTTACAGTGGGATTGTCTCCAGCAGGAAGTCAACTAAGTTAGCAGGTAATATTTCAAATATACCACCTGTAAAGCTAGAGTTTTCCTACTGTTTTGCGATTTGTGCACCCCCTCAAAAATTTGTAGCAGCAGGGCAGAATACTTTAGAAATACTATGCATGTAAATGTGAATTTAGGGGTTATTTATACATATTTAATAGATCTTCTAGACATAGTCTTAGGGCTCCTTCTGCAATACAAAGCATCTTCTGGACTGGATTCCACTGAGTGGAAACCAGAAGTCCACTGAAAACAAGCATAAAACCTCTAGATTTTTTGTTATCTTTACTGATACCATTTTTATTTAATTGACAATTACCTCAGACTAGCTCTGTTTAAAGTAGCATTAATGAACAGTGGTGGACAGAGTAATGGAAATGGTTTGTGTTATTCTGAATTAGTAGTTATAAAAAAGGAAGGAGCACTGGTGTGGACTCTAAGTGTAGATAAAGAGGTATGAATAAGTACGTTCAGAACGGCCTGAATAGTCTGAACATACACATAAATAGCTTTAAACCTTAATGTCTTTGACAAAAAAATATTAATATGCACAGTTTGGCATATTGTAAAGAATTTCCTTTTACAAAGAGTGAAAAATTTGTCTGCTTAGAAAAGCATGTTGGACTCAAGATCCTTTCTTATGTAAAAAGTTAAGAAAATGATGAATGATTAAAATACACTGAGTTACCACAACTCTTGCCTCTAAAGACAGCCTGAAATAAACCTTCAGTGGCTAATTCTGCAGCCAGTCAGGATGAGTCTGATGACTATCCAACAGACTGCCTAATTCAGGATCTGCTTATCCTTTCTGCCTTTTGTATAACACCCTGTAATTAATCAGGTTCAGGAACAAATAGATAGTATACAAGACAAAAGAAGTGCTGAGCAGCATTTGGAAGTGCATATACAGCAATTGATCAGAATGTACCATATTTCCCACCTTTTTTCAAGCATAAGGAGGACTGATGAGCAGAAGTTAACCCACGCTTATATTCTGAGAGAAAAACTTTCCTATCACTTCCAAAATCTCAGAGGTTCTTCTCTTCAGATTCTCTCCAAGGAGGACATTTTCACTTGATTATATGGAGTGCATTTTTAAGATTGTTTCTTGTAGGACCATTTTCTGCTATGTCCCCATGAAAGGTGTGCACCTACCTAGACAGGAGAAGCAGTCAAACATCCATTCAGCTGTTTTTAGTACTAAGTTATTCTAATATTTATATTGCTGGGCACATGAGGATACTTATAGTAAATGCATCTTTTAAACCTTCCTGTATTTCAGTCCATTTCTACAATGAATGCCAAAATGTCAGTGCAGTCTGTTTAGTGACAGATAGGACAAGCAGGGGGCCCTTGATGCAGTTCAATATTATGAGCGATTTTCTCATGTTGGCAGCCCATGCTGACTCTGTGCTGTTCTTTTGGAGGTGTTTTCGTGGATGCTGCAAAGTGACACCAAGGAGAGAGAAGGGGCCTGGGGGAGGAAATAATAGGGGCACTGAAATGATTTTGGCAAAAGGCCTTTTATGGCCTCATCTGTCTTTCTTTTTTCTTTCTCCTCTTCCTCTCCATATGCTTCCCATAAACTTTCCAGTTATTTTGAGATAAAGTTAACGAGAAGACACACTTAAAGAAATAGCTCCCTGCTGATAAGGGTAGCACAGAGGTTGGGTTGCATGTGATTGGTAATAGCCATGCAATAATAAGAGTGAAGAACAGAGAAAATCCTGCCCTGTCTCTGCTGTGAAGCCTAAACAACACAGCAGTCCTATTGTCCTAAGGGATTTTGATTTTTTTTTTGGCAAATATTTCCTGGCTTTGCTTGAGCTGTCCGTGTAACAACCTGATGTAGATGAAACAAAGGTATAAGGTACAAAGAGAAGAGCAAGTTCAAAAAAATCTAATGCAATCATGTCATATATCTCCATCTTTCTCTGCAGGAAGTTAAAGACAGTACTTCAGCAAACTGTACAGTAACTACTGCAGAGGAACTTTATCATTTGGCAGTGGATTGTCCTTTATGTCTTTTGTCTCCTTAAACATTCCCTGCAGGACCAGTCTTGCTATCTGGGCTAACAGCTAAAACCTGCCAGACACAGAAAACATGTATTTCTCTGACTTTTCTTCCCAGCTTTGTGCTAGATGCTGTTTTTGGTGTTTTTGTTATGTGCTAAATATACCCGTGAATAAAGCTAGGATAATTCTTTACTTGAAGATTTTTTACTAGTAGATGAAAAATGCAAACTCATTGCTGTAAAAGGTCTGAACTTGTGCCAAGTTAGTTGAGTCCTTTCAGCCAAAAAAACCCCTTGGGAAAGAGAACAAAATTCCCTTCCCCTCAGCACCTCAGTACATTCTAGCCTAGCATCACTAAAATTGCAGCAGCTTAAAAGCAGTCATATATAGCAGACGTAGCAGAATATCATCACTTGGGCAAACTCTGAACACATACACCTAAGCAGGGGGGACTGGGAAAGCTTATCACCCCAGATGTATGCACACTAGCCATATTAAAATTCCTTTCTGGAATGAGTGCATGTGCACCACAACCTGCTTTAACTGGAAGACCTGAGTAAACAAGGAAACAGAGACTTTAATGCATTTGAATTGGCCTTCTGGTTGGAGGAATCAAAGGACCAAGAGTTTGGACTGCACCTGGGAACATAAATCCATCCTATAGTTTAGACAAAGCTCTTAAAAAGGAGGATGCTGTAATGCATCACAGCTATTACTACTGAAGCTTCTCAAAAGCCGGCTAAAATACAGTTACCTGTTCCAGCTTACACACTATGGGTCTTTTGCTAGCACAGTTTTAAAAACAGTACAAATAAGCTCTAAAACACTTTAGTTCATATGTGAAAACACACACTGGTCAGATGCTATAAGAAAAAGAGAGGATATATTTAAAAGGTTCAGCAGTTTAGATTATACATTTAAGTTATCAAAATAAAATTCAGTTAATTTTCAGAGGATTCCCTAACACTGGTTTAGTGGAGGCATGTGCATTGAAACTGCCTGGAGGAGGAGGCAAGATCTGGCTGTGTTTAGACCTTTCTGTCAGGTAAAATAACAAAGACCAGTTTTGTACTTGTTCTAAATTACGTTTTACAGAGGCACAGCAGCCTCTGCTAGGGGAGTGTAAACTGTCATAGTCGATAACTTGTTTATATCTACATTTTCTTCATTTCATGTGAATAAATTGCTGCACAGAATACTGGGAAACAGTGAACCCAGATATTAATTTTACGTAGTGAGTCTTTCTTTGTAAGTGGGCCTTTCCACTTCCAAAATGAAACTCTAGAACACACTTTCAACCTGGGGAAATAAATAGAACTCTGTTGGCATGAAATAGGCATGGCACATTCAGTCCAAATCTTCCCCTGAGCATTTAATGTTTGCACATCTGGACTCACAAGGTCTTGTGTGTACCATGGTTGGGATCTGCCTAGCTATCCATTTATGAAAAAGCTTCTTTCATGTCCTAGAAACTAATAACATTGGAATAGGAGCAACTACAGTCTGGATTTTCTATTTGCCCATTCCTTTTGGGGGCAACACATGATCCTTCCAACTGCATTGCCCTTACTGTACACACTGTTTGCCTCCTTTTTAGGCCATCATTTGTGGGACATAAGCAGAATTGCAAACCCAGTTTCTTCCATTAAAATGGGATATTAAGACTTCATTCCAGCCTAAAAAAAAAATGTCTGAAATATTCTTGATCACTTCTGGTTTTGCATACTAGTGCAGTCAAGTGCATGATATAATCCTAAACAATTAAATAATTAATGAAAGGCAAACTTCACTGATGGATACAGGGCAAAAAAGAAAGTTTTTATTTTACCACTTTATGATAGCTTCCCCCCCCCGCTTCTGACTTTCTGTTGACATTGGTGTTGCTTATCTTTTCCAGCCTCCCACACATATTGATTACCTCTCAAGCTGATGCCCTTTGTTCTCCCTTGACTTGCTGCTTTATCTGGCTCTGTAACACTTGTACATTTTTAGTTACTTCTGTTTGTACACATGGGCCAAATTTATCCTTGGTTTACTGCCAAGGAGTTACATCAAGTATAAATTTGACCCTCTCAGTCTTTCTTACTGCTTCTGAATTCAAGTTTCCAAACACAGATGATGACTGTGTCCCCATGATGAAGTAAGTATTTATAGCGTAGGGCCTGACCCTGCACACAGGAGAAATACCAGACCTCTAATCAAAGCTAAAGCTTCTTCATAAGCAGAAGCACATGATTTTAATTCTCTACTTTATATTCAACTGACAGGGAAAAGGGTATCAAAAGCCTCTGCCAGACTAATAAACACGTCTGTGTAGCATGTTCACCTACATGAGATCTGGCATAAATGAACTTTTTCACAAAAATTAAACTTAGATGTAGAAGGAGATTGGAACTTGTAAGAATCTCAGTATTTGCCATGGTTCCTTAATCACTGTATTTAAACTCATGACTGCAAATCATGGTCCTTTGAAATTTTGATGCTTTCATCCTATGCCACAGAGTCCAAACCTTGCATAGAGGTTATCCAACATGCAAATAGAAAACCACTTTATTTCCTTTTATTTGTTGTAATATATTTTTTAATTTTTCATTTTAAAAAAGGATGAAAATGATGATTCATCTCTTAAAACCACAGAATTATGAAATTCATTTGAAATTGCTCAGTTTTGGGTGATTTCTTGAAAAAAGAGGGAAGAGAAACAATAGAAACAGACATTTCTTATGTTTTAATATCTTAATCTTTTTCAACAATCTTATTTCAATAAAAATATTCTACTTTTGGTATTTAACATTGAAAAATTCCTTCTGCTGTCTTTACTGTTTTCTTGTAAAGTGTGGCATTTACCAGCTGTGATGTGCATCTATATACAACTATCCTATCACATTTCTTTCACAAATGTGTATTATAATTTAAGATGATATCTAATTTATAAAAGTACCCTAAGACATATCAGTAGGAGCCCTTACATAAAGTCCTGGAGTCAGAGATTCTGAATCTCTTGTACCTGCTGAGCTCATATAGAAGTATTGAGAATTACAAAGTGATGAAGACAGTGGATAAGGTGAAAGTAGAATGATTGCATTCATCAAATCCGATCATGATAGAACTAGGGGGCAATTTATGAAACTCATAGGAGATCAATTTAAAGCAGATAAAGTACCTTTTTATACAGCAGTCTGTGAATTTCTGGAACTTGCTGCCACAGGGGCTATGGAGATAGACATTACTGACAGGTTCAGAAAGAGTTTACACAAATTAAGCAGATTCTAAAAAGGACAACAAAAGGTCTAAGCAGGGCTATATTGCCTAATATTTAGGATACTGGAGAATTGTGAGAGGAATGGCCCTCAGTAGTGGTGAAGGTTACATGCTTTCTCACGGTAACATCTTGTACTCTCAACATCAGACTGAATTCTGGGCTAGAAGATTTGTTGGTCTGACCCAGTAGGGTGTTTTTCTTCTTTAGGAACACAGCACTCCAGGATCTTTTCTGCATGCATGACACCTACCCTCAGCTACAGACTTCACATTAGCTTCAGGGAAGCCCAGCGTTAGTCTTCCTATCTAGCCTTGCTTGCAGTGCCAGTTAGTCTAAGAGAGCAACCTGCAATAGGTTGTCCTGTCTGAGGCTGGAATCCCTGGAAGCATTAGGGATAAATGGCAACGAACGAGAGGCAAACAAGAACTGCCACATCTGCAAGCAGTGACATGTTTAGGTATGTTCCAAGGACTTAGATTTCAAATGCCTCCACTTCCATACTCATGACCTTTTCAAACCCTTAACCCTTTGTGAATGTAAGGTTATTTTGAATACTAAATGCTTTCTAGCTGCGGATTTATGTCTTCAGACAAACACAGAGATTGCCACTAGCTGATGTTTACCCACAGAAATTTATATCACACTATTGGCAATTTCTGCTGGAGAAGTTAAAACTCTGTGCTTCTCGCTCTTTGCCCACAGCTGATTGCTACAGCTACACTGCTGAGCAGATAGCTTTTGGTGAGTACAACTGCTGTACTGTGCGCATACCTCCAAAGCTGATTTGAAGCCTCCTTTGCGACCTTGTGATCTGGAGCTGTCTGTATGCCACCAAGTCCTCCAGCATAAGTTTGAGGAGGATAACGTTCCCAGGGGACAGCTGAGGACTGTGCCAGGTTCCAGCGACACTTCAGCAGTGCCCTGCTTCTCCTGGGAGTGATATGGAAACCTCTGTGACAGCTTCACACAGAGGTGAGTCTTCTGTGACTACCCGGGAAGTGTCACATCCGAGTAACACACATCTCTTGGGTCGTAATGTAGCATAAATGATAGAATATCATTTATTTTTACAGCACAATTCTTAATTTTTATATGCAGAAAATACTGTAGTCCTTGTTATCAGAAGCAGCAGTTTACTCAGTTTTGCTGTCATAGTACAGAAAAATGCTACTCAATTTGAAAGCATATAAAACACGCAGCAATAATTTTCAAATGAGATATACTGATTAATATATTTTCCTATATAGTTTTGCCTTCAGTGTTTCATTCATTTTCCTTGAACTTTTCCTGCCTTTGGAGAAGACTGGCAAAAATGGACAGACTTACGGTGAATTTTTTTTTCTGGTTGCACATCTTCCTCTACGCACCTTTGCACACAGATTTTCCTTCCAGACAATAACAAACTACTTGATTCAAATATATTGTAGTGAGAAAGAAATAGTAAAAATTTTTAATCGGTTCACCAATAAACTAGCAGATAGCGTGCAATTAGTTCATTTGTTCCATGCAGTTGCTTTTCTGTGAATAGGATAGAAAGGTAACAACATTAAGAAATACTAATGTAAATCACAGTAAAGGTTGTAAAAACTTAAGTAGGACTTCTGTTTTTATTAGCTTGTGCAGCATGACATTGGGGATAGCTTATTAATGCGAATTTTTTAAAGATGTGGAGTGTTTCTCATCTTATTACTATGGTGTTCACTGTGATGAAATTACTCATTTTCATTTGTTTTTCCTAAAGTAATCAATGCAAAACAATTTTCTCACAGTAATTATAAATACCACAGATTTTATATATATGGTTATATTGGCATTTGCATAGATTTTCAACTGTTAAAGTTGGAAAATTAGGTTACACATGGGTGAAAAAAATAACTTTAAGAAATTTACATAATTCTTACTGCAATCATTGAGAAACAAATCTTCTCTGACTGGCAGACATAGCAAGCAGAAAATAGAAAGCACCTTTTAAAGACATCTCTAATCATACCATGCAATAATCTAATGAAGACTTTGTGCATTCAGTGTGAAAACCCACAAGTTATGATTCCTTACTTTCTCTAGATTTATTCTCATCATAAAACACTTCACTGGCAGAAGTCTTTCCTCATATTTATCTTACATTTCCCCCATTTAAAACTTAATTTTATTACACCACTGTATAACTTTGATTTATTGTACTTTATGATATCAATTATACTTCAAGTTCTTTTTATCAATTGCTGTGAGAATCTGACTTTTATGGTGTTTGTGAAATCTCTCGATTCCTAGAGCAGTTTGGGAGCTAACAGTAATCAAAAAATCTCTATGAGAAGCAGAACTTTTTGAAAGCATTACCTTCTGGTACACAATGTAATAAATTATATGTTGCATATACTACTGGTGCAGTAATTATATATTGAATGCAGCCTGTGAAGAAGGAAGGCAATTTGGAGACAATGTATACTAAGCTGATGAGTTTGGTTTTACATATTCAAGTGAAATTTAGCTGTTATTTTCCAGACAGGTGTGATTTTCATTAGTTTTAAAAATAAATTAATGAAGATCTTAAGTGAACATATCAGTAACTAGATGAGAAACACAATATCTGAAACCTTGAATATTTTACAGGTTTCTTTCTTTTTCCACCGGTGATTCAGAAATATGATATTTTTTTGTTATAATCTTTCTTGTCAACAGGTTCTTAGAAGTATTGTCAGTAAGTGCTTGGTATTTACACCATGCTTCACAAACAAGGTCTGTGCAACTGTCCCATTTTTAGAGCAAAGAATTGGAGCAGAGGGATGCAGAATCTCGCCTGAGACCTGGGGAGTCTCCCAGGTCTCGGGTGCGCTTTCCACTGCTGGCCACCGTTATGGAGAGGAATGAGAGTATTTGTAACATAGAAAAAGTACACAGAAACATAATCATCATTAAGAGAGCCTTGATCTGGAGAATTGAGCTCATATAAAGCTGTGCTGATGTCCTTCCTGGGATCTCCTGTGGTAGACCAGATAGGAGAGCAGTTTGCCATCTCCTAAATTAGTCAGACTTCTCACACTAGATATGTACGCTATCTTCATACTTCTCACAGAACTCACATTCTTGCTGAAGTTACAAGCTGAAAGTCATACCAGCAAAACAACGTGAATGTGAATGATATTAAAAAGGCAAATACTGGCCATTGTCTGCCAGCCATTCAAATTTATTTGTTTTCTTCTGTACAACACACATAGTTTCAGAGTGTTCTTTCAATTCATGCAATAGAAGTATTTTGTCAGTTATGTTCTTTTATGTACAAGTTTTCCACTGTACAGTATCTTTTATACAAGAAAGTCAGCTACCAGTTTACTTCCAAAGTGAACTTGTGCTCATTTTGTGTGAGTTATTCTGGCAGATTACAATGGTATACTTCATAGACAAAGGAGGTGTTTCCTTAAAGCCTACCAGAAAAGAACTACAGAGATTAAAATCATCAGTCCTGCATTGAGTATTATCAATCCTGCACCTCTAAATAGCAATAAGCCTTGGCTGGAATTCACATTTAAGCCCATATGATGGGAAATTTTACATTTAGAATTGAATAGTACCAGAAACCCCATGAATAATCACCATTAGATATTGACTAAACACTTAGGTTCTTTTGAAATCAATTTGTCTGGAGAGATTGATATACCCCTGGGCCACATTTAAACCAAATATAAAAAATTGGCCTCCATCTGGTTTTGTACATAAGCTAAAACCAAATCAAGATGAGGGGATGAAGAATTCTAAAAAATCCTGAGATGAGATGTAAGGGTTTGGTTAGGCTCATCTACCTTTCATAGCCCACCTGAGAATTTCTGGGGCTACTTCTAAAGGGTAATGGTTTGAGTGCTTCTTTCTTTTTAATGTATGAAATATTTCAGATGCAATTAATATTTTTAAAATTATGTTAATTGAGTTGCCTGAGATCCTCATATCTGAATATCATTAGATGATCAGGAGCCTTAAATGATGTATTTTCATGCGTCTCCCTTCTATGCACATCTACGCATATTTGACTCTGTTTATCTCCCTATCCTTTGAAAATCTTATTTCCGAGATTTCTATAGACTTCTGGGTCACTCAGAAAGCCACAGTCAGAACCATATTTACAGGAGCAGCACTCTGCAGAAGCAAAAGCTGTAAGACAGAAGCAGCAGAAATACCTGTGGAATGGTGAAAGCATAAGAAAATTACAGGTTTCAGAGCATTTCAGGGAAGAATAGACCAAAGGTTTAAAGGCAAGAAGTCTTATCAACTCACAGAGAAACACCAAAAGAAGAGGAAGGGAGGGAGTTTGTGGAGAGCTTGTGGTGATATGAGTAGCTTATATCTAAAAATAAATCTTCAGACTTTCTCCAAATATTTAAAATTTTGGAGACATCTCTGAGCCTTCTGTTTGTAGAAGTAACATTTTAATATTAATTCAAATTAATTTGTGTTTGTGAAGGATAGCTAATGAGCTGATGCTTCGTCCAAATGCTAAAGCACAGGTGCTGTTTTGGGTGTGTTGGTTCCTTGAGCCCCACTGAACCTATGGCCCCAGACCAGACTGAGGGCCCTGGTTGGGGCTGCCAAGGGGCAGGGGGAGGGTGGGCCCCTGGTGTGTCTGGCCAGGGTGGGGAAGTCTCAGTTGTGACCTCTGGACACTGCTGAGAGGGTACCTGGGAGCCAGCAGGACCTCAGCAGGAATCCAATCTCCCAGGAGGATTTCCTTCTCGACCCAAACTGCCCCTGGCCATCTGACTTTACTACCCTTCAAGTCAGCACTGTGCTTCCCTTCAGACTCTGCTAATTCTTCTGCATGGTGTGCAGTGGCCTAGGGATCCTCACATATTACTTCACTGTCCAGACTGGTCACTACATCCCACAAAACCTTAAGAATAATATGACTGCTTTGCTTCTTCGCCTAGGTGTAGGCGAAGAGAAAGCCTTTTAGCAGTGGCACAGGAATTGGCAAGAGGAGGGTGGAATGCAGGGTAGAATGCTGTTACTCTTACATTTCCTGTAAGGAAAGAGGTGCTAAGCAATTTGCTGATACTGTGGATCCACAAGGTGGATGAGTCTAGTGTGCCTGGCATTAGGTATAGCTGAAGGACAAAACAGGCTGAGGTCAGACAGGCTTCTGCTGGCATGCACTCATTCAACAGCTATCCTGCCCCTTCAGCATCAGACTCCACTTGTCCACCTTTCCGTTCTGTCCTCCACCCTCCACCCCAAGTGATTATTACCCTTGGCAGAGCGCCTCATCCTACATCATATCCCCTCCCAAAGGGCTGCAGCTGAGGCTTCTCTTCTTGGTTTCACCACTTCCTTCTCAATCCAGAAAGCCCCACCAGATACAGCTGGTCAGACATGGACTGGTGCAGCACAAGAGAAGCAGTAGCACTGTGTATGAAGGATTTGCCCATGGCATACAGTTGTATGTAAGAAATGTCAATGACTAGCATTTCACAGAATCACAGAATGGCAGGGGTTGGAAGGGACTTCTGGAGATCATCTAGTCCAACACCCCTGCTAGAGCAGGATCACCTAGACGATGTTGCACAGAATCACATCCAAGCGGATTTTGAATATCTCCAGAGAAGGAGAATCTACAACCTCTCTGGGCAGCCTGTTCCAGTGCTTGGTCACCATCAAAGTGAAGAAGTTTTTCCTCATATTGAGATGAAACTCCCTGTGTTCCAGTTTGCGCCCATAGCCCCTTGTCCCATCACTGGACACCATTGAAAAGAGTCTGGCCCCATCCTCTTAACACCCACCCTTTAGATGTTTATAGGTATTGATAAGGTCCCCTCTCAGTCTTCTCTCCTCCAGACTAAACAGACCCAGCTCTCTCAGCCTTGCCTCATACGAGAGATGCTCCAGTCCCCTCATCATCCTTGTAGCCCTCCACTGGAGAATCTCCAGTAGTTCCCTGTGTTTCTTGAACTGGGGAGCCCAGAATTGGACACAATATTCCAGATGTGGCCTCACTAGGGCAGACTAGAGGGGGAGGATAGCATCCCTTGACCTGCTGGTCATACTCTTCTGAATGCACCCCAGGATACCATTGGCCTTCTTTGGCCATGAGGGCACATTGCTGGCTCATGGAGAGCTTGTTGTCCACCAGGACTGTGAGGTCCATCTGAACAGCACTGCTTCCCAACAGGTCAACCCCTAACCTGTACTGGTGCCTGGGGTTGTTCTTCCCTAGGTGCAGGACCCTAAACTTGTCCTTATTGAATTTCATATGGTTCCTCTATGCCCAGCTCTCCAGCCTGTCCAGGTCTCACTGAATGGCAGCACAGCTTTCTGGTGCATCAGCCACTCCTCCCAGCTTTGTATCATCAACAAGCTTGCTGAGGGTACACTCTGCCCCTTCATCCAAGTCCTTGATGAATATATTGAATAAGACTGGACCAAGCACTGACCTTTGGGGCACACCACTAGCTACAGGCCTCCAACTAGACACTGCACTGCTCATTACAACCCTCTGGTCTCTGCCTTTCAGCCAGTTCTCAACCCACCTCACTGTCCATTCATACAACCCACACTTCCTAAGCTTGCCTATGAGGATATTACAGGAGACGGTGTGAAAAGCCTTGCTGAAGTCAAGGTAGTCAACAATTTCTGACCCCTCAACCTTGAAAGAGGAGAGCTTTCCTAATGGAGAATTGGTGGTCCCCTTTTCCATCTCCACACAGGGCAAATCAGCAGACTCTTTAATATCTGTAAACTGGTTTTTAAAGTAGGGATGAAGAAAAATCTGAAGATCTATATATTTTCCCTGCTGCATGTGTGGGCAGTGGGAAAAGAGAAAACAAGAAAAACAAAGCCTTGTGTTAATTAAAGCTTATACTCAAGATATTAAAATACAGAAGCTATAAAAATAAATTACATTTTCTTTGCATTTTAAACCCAGTTAAATATGTAGTGTCACCTTCAATATATTAGGATGTCTTAGCATTTGTTTAAAAATCTTATATTATAACTAAGGAGAAGATATGCTTAGAGAAGAATATAGGAGACTTTAAATTCCACAAGGCCATATACAAACCAAGTGCCATTTAATATTTAGCATTGCACTCAGCCTTTATCACTTCTGGCTGAAAAATATATACTACTAGTTGGGAGAATCCCAAAGTAGGAATAATAAAAAAAAATAAAAAATATTCTACTAAAAAAAAGGGAACAGAACTTTTCCTTGGGGAAAATATTAATACAAGAAGGGCAAAAGATGTATGCTAAAATGATGATCAGTGGCAAGACACTTGAGAAGTACGCTTTGACCTTTCTTATAAATGTTAGAGAAGTGAATCAATTAAATATACCTGTCATTCCAAGGTAAGACAAGGAAATAGTCTTCATTTAATGAGTCAGAAGAACTTGTTACATCCTGGTAATACAAAAATGCCGCTGAGATGATTGAAATGCTCTGTTTAAGCATTGAAAACTGCTTATTGCATGGTGGTTCCTTCTAAAATATTTGATATTTCTACAGTAAGAGGCTTTTCACAAGATGGATTACTGGTCTGATCTGATGCAGTAATTTACATATTTGCAATCTGGATTGTTTTAGGACCTATATGATCTGAAAGTTAACTTCACGGATCTGTCTAGGGGTAGCCAAGTGACAGCTCATCCCAGGGTTTAACCTTGCCTAGGATGCCTTGCCAGCTCCGTACATAACACTGTTTCTGGTCCCCACCCTCCCATGCCTGACAAACTTCATCGGTAGAAGGACAACAGGTAAGTATTGAGTGTATATTTAGCAACACCAAATGATAAGCAGTAGAGACAACTCACTACATTCCTCACATAGGTAGTGTGCAACTAATCAAAAGTACAGAAGTGGTACCATTATTTAAGAGCTGGTTTCTTTGCAATATGTGTAAGGAGACAGCTGCACAGCTGTGAGTCTCTCTAATACTACTAGGTGGTAACTGTCTTGCCTCTCCTGGCAGCAGCACAGCGATGAACTGCACCCACGAAGCCATGTGAGCAAAAGACCTGTGAGGGAATTGGGAGCAGGTCAAACACAGCTGAATAGGTTTTCAGGGTTCAGATGTTTGCAACAAAGATACGTGGAACAAAGATGGAGGAAGTCAGTTCAGCAGATGCATGTCTTTCTCATTTCTTAATCAATTGCCCATGCGCCAGGGCATGTCACATAGGAGCACCCACGTGGCTCCGCGCATCCTCTATCTAGCTATCACCGGATCAGCCAAGTGATAAAACACTGGTTTTGGTGTGTCTCAGTGGCCAAACAAAGAGTTTTGGCAGAGAGATGGCCTGAGACGACAGGGCCTGAAAGTCTGGCTGGTGAGAAAGGAATGTCAGGACAAACAGCATCTTCAAGCTGATCAAATTCCTTAGACTTTAAACCTGACACAGAGCCTGCAGCTTTGCTCTTTACCGAGGTACAATATTCAAGTTGTTACTGCTGTTTGCAAAAGGGCCACAACATATTTGTCTCTTCAAAACCTCTCATTTCCCTGTATTTGCCTTCACTAATGTGTGGTAAATGTGGCATGGTAAAAGCACATAGAGCCTGTAAAACATACTTCCTTTTCTGCCTGCACATTTGTACTCTATGGAGGATTTAGGCCTTATCACCCACTCACTGGAGTCACACGTGAATGCACAGCAGAGATTTGTCATTCAGTTAATCATTAACTGAAAACCCTTATGAACCTGGACACCAAAATTTGTGGCTTTTACAGCTCAGTCATCATCCACCTTGAAGGAAGTGAGGGGGACCTATAAATCACTCCAATTAATCACCCCCTCCCCCTAAAAAATGTAGTCAAAGCACTCCAGAAATAAAACCATATGGCACAATCATGTCAGATCTGTTTATATAAGCTGTTCCTAGAAACAGCAGTAGTGTAATACCAGATTTCCATATACTGAATCAATATTTGAGCCTTTGAGACCAGATGTTTTATAAGATGCCATTAAGTGAGCAGAGCACATTAGCAGCTTCAAAACAGGCTGTGGATGGTTCCTCAGACCCTGTGCCTCCACTTACATTCCTCAGTCTCACAGCACCAACATGCGCTCTCCAAGTCCTTTTGATTGGATTCAGCAGACCCAAACAGATTGTGACTATCGTGCCTTGTTTTTTCTCAAAGAGTTTTATACATTTAGGACCAGCAATAACAAACTAATGAACTGCTTGTTTATTTGAATAACAGCTCCTGGTAGATGTGCTCATTGGGTTACACAGGCTTTCAGAGGTCTCATTTTTGCATTGCATTGTTTCTAGGTTGCAATGTGATGGCTTTAGCTGTACATTAATGAACACCTGCATGGTTGGTGACATTTGTCTGTCATTCTGCTTAAGACAGAAAAGCATAGACTGTGCTGTGCTGACTTACCACACAGTTTGTGCAATCGTAGATGTGGGGTTTAAAATACAAGGTATAGAGTTTTACTGCATTCTTGTCAGTATGAGGTTTAGCTTGTTTGGCAAGAAAATATCAGATGTGGAGTCACAATTACATATAAATTATTCTGTGGGCTGTAACTCCATTGTGTCATATTGTATATGACAGTATGTATTTTTGCATATTCAGCATTTTAAGCCATTATCTGAAAAACAGGATACTTTATAGTCTACTGAGAATTTTATATCTTCCTAAAATATGGTGCTTTGTTTGAATAAAATCCGTTACCGATATCTATCCTTTCCCTGTGAAGCAGGCTGGATTCATTCAAAGGGAGCAAATGTTACCTCTTTCAATATTTTTCTCAGGGAGAAGCAAACTTAATGTCTACCAGGAGCTCTTCGAAGCTCTCAGGCTGCTGAGATGATGAATGACATATTATTCTGCTTTGTTTTTTCCCACTCTCCATTGCTTACTCCCAAGTCAGCTGTAGCCTGCTACTTGACAAAGAATATTAGAACCTCTTGCTATTCAGGTAGATATGTTGCTTCCAATCTGTTTGATGATAGACTGTGTAAGTGCCCTCTGTTATTAATAATATTAATTAATTAGTATACCATTATAATAATTATTAACCTGTAATTAATTTAAGCAAATTATCACCATGTTTATGACAACTTTTCTGTGTGAGCAGAGATTTCTTTGGAAGACAGTTAATTCTGATGACCAGAATATGGCTTTGAATGGACAGTAAATCAAATTTTGTTCTGTTTGTTTCCTTTTTGAAAAATCATTTGAAGAGTGGATGCAAAGACTGAAAATAAAAATTATTTCTTGTGCCTGGAAAAGTGTGGGCTGATGTCTCTTTAGGCCTTATCTGTAAGCATAGTCCTCGCCTTCAACCTTAGCTAGAGACTGAGGTTGAACCTAAATTTCTGGTTTGCATAGTAATCAGTTTAAAGTTTGCCAGACCACTCTAATGCCTCAGCACCATCTTTCTGAGACCCGACTGTTTTCTAGCATTCTTCCCCTAACACTAATGCAAACCTAATTCCACCTTTGGAAAATCCTGCAAGAAAATAACTGGTGTTGGGGGTTCTGGTGATGCATGCAATGGTCTGCCGTTCCCAGCCAGCACTCTGGGGGCAACAAAGTTAACAGCAGCAAGAGAATTTTATTAAATCAGAGTAGGACCTAGGACATGTGGGTTCCAACAACGTGCATTTTTACAAAGCAATCTTCTAGAGCTGAACTGCACTCAATGTCTCTTCGCTATTTCTTTTCTTTGTGGAGAAAATTATTTATCCATCACTACTTCTTTGAATAAGAGACTGAATAATATTTCAGTTATAGCCAGCCGGCACCATTTAGTAGGATGCTTTTCCTGCAGATTTATCATGATAATCAAATAGTTTCATTATTTTGTGAGATATTAGAAACTGCTTGTGAAATCGCTTAATGTTTCTTTCCTTTATAGGTCTTTTAGGAGTGATATTGCAGCACTGAATGAAAATAAAACAATGCTCAATGGTTCATATGGCACTCAGATGTCACAACAATAATACTGTACAAGTATCAGAATAAAACAAAATGTGACAGCTGAGAAATTTGCTTTTTTCAAAAGGTAAAGATGTACAAGGAATGTGTCTATTCACTTTGTTTTCAATAGAACTTAAACTTTAAATTTTATTTCAGTAAATAATTTAGGGTTTAGGAAAAAAAAGTAACTTTTAAATGAAAATATAATGTAATTTTAAATCAGTGTCTCCCATCTTCCCCCCCTCCCAAACCCTGGACCATCATATTTCCATTTCAGGCAGACCTTGTTATACAGTTCTCAGTAAAGAAACCACATTTTGTGTGTTTTGTCACAATGCACTACAGATTCTTGAAGGAAATTTTGCTGGGATAGAAACTAGATACCAATAATAACAGGGAATTGATAGTTATCCAAACATCATTAGAAACAAGACCCCTTTTTTAGCTCTTTTTATGCTTTTTTATAGCAGCATAATTACTGTGGCTGTTAACAGAAAATGTATTCTCTGATCAGTCAATGCAGAATAAGGAACAGATTGAAAAACTCTTTCATTTGTTGGCGTTTTACAATAATCTAATAAATATGAAATTAAATATTCCAATTTCTTTTAAAAAATTAAAAGAAAACATTTAACTTCAAGTCAGTTGAATTTTTAGGCAATTTTAATATATTTAATTTATTCTCCCATTCTCTTTTGTGACCAAAAATTAAGCATGATGTACCAAGCCTCCTCTTGTTAAAATTAAGACAGTCCCTCACAGAAAGCTTTTGTGATTTAGTGATGCATTTTTTGTATCATATAACAATTTAGACATGACTGTTACATATCATCAATAACTAATCACCAGCATTGTTTTGACCAATATTTCACAGAATTAATATTATTGAATCATGAGTTCAATTAGATATGAATAAAAGAAGTCACACTTGCTGTGCTTAACTAAATATAGAAATAAAAAATGAGTACTTAAGAAAAATCCAAAATACTTTTAGGGCAATTCTACTAAAGCATGAGAATGAAAAAAGGAGATTTTGAAAGGATAATATCTCACAAAATCCCACATATATCTTAGCTATCTGTAAAACTAATGACATCCTAACTTAAACCCTGTTAATAATGCTCTGATTATAAATTCAGGAGTCTTTCTGTCAATAGCAAATACTGGTTCAAAACATCAACCCAGTTATGAATATAAAAGCTAATCTGTTTTAAAAGTTAAAAGACTGGCTTGCCAGCAGAAGAAAACAAAAAGCAATTAGACTTGTAGGTGTGCCTGCCCTCATATCCAAAGTAATTTCCTATACGTATTGTGATTGCACTCAAGAGTCAACATATCCAAAGTTTTAGTGCTGAGTTTTTAGTGATAATAGTTGGGCTGTTTCTTCACTGTCAGTATAGTTACTTAGTAGGGGAGCTGTAGAAAAGCAGTTTCCTGACCACTCTTATTACCATTGAATGCATCTACAGAATTTTATTTTCTCTTTTGCCAAGAAATATGTCTTAGATCCTGTCTATCATAACTTCACCTTATTAAGCTCGAAATGAGCCATATTTTAATGAAGATGTCTTCTAAGCAACTTCTGTGCCTGTCTACTCTCCTCATGTTGGCAGCAAAATCTCCTTGGGGCGATCCAGTCATTTCTTCCCTTTATTGGTAATTTACTATTAAAAGGCAATGTAACATTGGAGCACACTGAAAGATGTTTTGAGATCCCTGACATATCTGATTTATGCACAAAAGTGCATTCCCATCCATTTTCCTTGAGATTAATCTGGTCAGAACAAAAGTTTTCAATTCCATAGGAGTTTAGCTGTTGAATTTCATTTCGTAGTCATACAATAATGAATGTTGGAAAGCATCTCAAGATGTCATTCCTTCAATCTATGTTCATTTGTGCTTAATTGAAAAAAAAAAAAAAATTACAATCCATTTCAGAATTCATGCCTTGCTCTACTGGCTTTTCCTGGCTCCAGTAAAAGCTTCAGTTCAGAAGGAAACTGAAAAAAGAATTTAAAAGATGTAATTAAGCTGCTAATAATTCCTGTAAAATGTTTGTTGAACAAAAGCCTCATTTCTAGCCAACAATATATTCCGGCTGTTCAGGCCAACAGGGTCATCTGAAAATACAAAAAGGTTATTCTTTCATCTGTGGATTTGAAATGGGTGTTTTTTCTACCAGTTTTTCTACTGTTTTTATACAGTACACTGTCTGGAAGAATGAGCCATAGGTTTACATTTGAGTTTGATTATTCACTCAGTAATTAACAGCTTTTTGGTTACTATCAACTTTCCTTTCTAAAACTACAAACAGCAAATCAGTGGTTTTTGTTTGTTTTAAAATGCAATTGTAAAATAGTAATATGTTTTCTTTACCTCTGAAAATATAAATTTTTATTTGTTCCTCTCAATTTTTTAATAATGAGTAAAGGCAATTAGTGCTTGTAGATGTATTTCACAATAGGGGAAAAGAAAAAGAAACAAAACCAACAGCAAAGGCAAAAGGGAAAAATCCAGGAGGTCAGTCTCCAAAAGGTTTAAGCAATTCAAGCCCCAGTTTGCAGGAACTCTGCATAATCCCTTGGCTAAAATAGGTAGGTAGGTTCTTTCCACAGCAAAGAACAGACTTCTTAAGAGTGCAACTACTAAAAAATAAATGATGCCCAGAATGTTGACAGTAGACAGTCTTGGAAAGGTGTGTTTCCAAAGACTTACCTCAAAATTAAACTCCTAACTGAGTTGCAGAGTTTTAAGTTCAGAGCCACTAATGCCAACCGACATCTTGACCTGTAGACCGACTCTCTCTTAGGGAGGCAATGAAGAGTGAGATCACCCATTTTTTATTCAACAGACTCAAGATCAGATTATACATTTTTGTTTGTTGGCTGTTTTTTGTTTGTTTGTTTGTTTGTTTGTTTGTTTTTAACACAATATGGCATGCTTGGAAATTCCTTGTACCTGTACAGGAATAAAAAAAGACTTTTTTTTTTTTGTGAATGCTGATGCCACCAGGCATCTCTTTTATATAGAAAAGGCTACAAAATTGTGTATTCTACATCAGTTGAGGCTTTTTAGAACAGGCTAGACACATCTGTCCAGGATGAAATAGGAATATCTGATTCTACCATTTGGCTAAGGAGTGAACTAGATAAACTTCTGGAGTCTTTTCCAACCTTATATTGACATAAATCTATTACATGTAGTCTGCAAGTACAATCAAAACCAGTGCTTCTTGTCCATATGCTTGATAAATTGCACATGAAATATAAAGCGTGTATATTATTTTGCCAAGAAAATAATTTTTCTGTATCGTGAGGTGGCAATGAATTGAAAATTGTCAGTTGTAAAACCCTATACTAGTAAGAAAAGATGTCTCAACACTGCTTCTACATCTATCGATATTAGTATGCTCTCTTTATTTCTCTGTCCTATTCTAATGATAATTCATATTTTTAGGAAAATAGGCAGTTATTGACGTCCTTATTTGTAGAAAGATATGTTTTGGAGTGCCAGAATATCATACAGGACACATCCATTTCAGAATTCAGAAGTTTTATTTTGAATATTATTTTATGGTTTTTTTTTTCATAGTTTATATGTTGCATTTATATCTTGATCTGGCCTGTAAGTAGTACTACTGTGGCTTTAGTGAGGTTCTTGAGACTATTGCAAGGCTTTATTATTATTGCATACTAATTATAATTGCATACTAACTGTAAATATGTTATAGCAACCAAAATCATTGTCAATACTTGAGATAGGAAGCTATTCAGATGATTTTGGAAGTAAAATGCAGGCATATATGGTCTTTTGGTGGTCATATGTTCTGTGGTGAAGAGTGCTGTAGAATATTGTGAGTAATACACATCAGGTTATGGGGCACTTAATTTAGGGACTGAGCCAAATTTATGTGAGTTATTAGGGATATCCTTCTGGATTATATTATGGGCATACTCCTCAGCCACCTGAACCCTTAATTTCATTTGGAAAAGTTTAGAGAGATAGTGGGAGCAAGTTATTGCAGGTAGCATGAATGATACACAGGCTTAGCATGAAAGTGGAAGTGAGCAAAATTCATGGTGTATCTATACTTTAAAATCACTCTCTAAGGCTCTTTTTACTGTCCAAGTCACAGTCTTAGTTAGATGAAAGTCAGGACACATTTGAAATTATCTCTTTTTTTAAGAGATGAGATATTTAGACTGTAGAGTGTAGAACCCTGTTTTTATTTATTGCTGGTTGTTTTTCCAGATTGCCTATGTTTCTGCAAAGACATGTAGGTGCTTTGGTGTCTCTTTTCAGTCTGCGCAAAGAAATCTCTAGTGATGTCAACAGTTAGTTTTGTTAGTAGTTCAGAAATGTCTCTTCAAGTTCTGTTATCTGCACACAAGAATTCATATGTACATGTATATACATGTATTTATAAATCTGATACAGAGAGGTGTTTTGTTTCAAAGGATTTTTTTCTTCCAATGTGTATTGTTATAAGGTGTATTCTGACACATCTACTCCTTTTAAGGCAATAACTACACTGAAACTTTTTCTTGCTTATACTTTCCTGAGAGTTAAAATATTTACTTTGTGAGTTCTATGAATAAACTATATTATGAAGTGTTTTGAGAATATTGAAATGAAAAACTTCAGACTACTGCACAGTATAAAAAATAATGATAATCTTAGATTTCACTTTGAACCTGACTTCATTTTTAAAAAAAAAACCCAAAACTTAGAAATCCTGTAAATCAAAAATGCAGACTTTCAAGGGGTAAAAAAATACATTGTATTTGTCAAGAGAGAATGCAAACAATTTGGTCTTATATTAGTTGTGTGACTGTTCAAAGCTGCGAGTTTTAGAGACATAATGGCTCCTATTTTAAGTCACACCTTTTTAGGTTTTAAAAATTCTTCCATCTCCTATCCTTTATAGAAACATAACTGGGCTTCACTCAACATTTCCTGTTTGAAGTTCACTTTGAAATTATTGACAACACACATAAATTCAGAAAGAAAAGTTAGGGCAGAAAGCTAAAACTTACAGTATCTTCTAGTAATAACTGATGATAACTGATGGTTTATTAAAGTTAACAGTCTTTGTACTATTTTGTCATAACATTTGACTCAAAGCAGAGAAGCAAAAAAAATGATACTGATACTGAATCTTATACCATAACATCATTTTTCCCATAGTGTCCTGGCCCACCAGGCTGGAGAAAAGAAAACTTCCCTGACCCTTATCTCTGGCAGGTGTCATTTTGCTTCACAACTGGTAGAAAAAGTCCCTGACTTGTTCCAATTGTCTCCTGAATATTAATTTATGATCACTGTTAGAGACAGATTACTGGGGTTGATGAATCCTTTGTCCAACTGGGGATGGAGGTTCTTCCCCTTAAAGGTCTTCCTCAGCCCAGGACTTGCAGTGAGTGGAAGCTGCTGAAGTTCAATGTCTGAACCTCTTTTCTTTCCCCCTCCAAATAGCTATGAATTGTGTTTTTTTGTAAGCTATGACTTTGCCCAAAACAGTAAATATGTCCGTCCTTCTAATTTCCTGCGATATTAAAAAGCTCAAAGGAGGGGAAAAAAAGTTAGATTTAACATATATAACAATGTTTTCTCTGTACCAGCCTGATTGAATTTGTACAGAAATACTCACTTCGAGACATGTGAATGACGTGGAAAATCTTATGGCCAAAAAGTACAAAATTGAGTAATAGTAATAATAAAGCTTCTGACAGTTTCCATTGTAAAAATGAGCTGTTTCACCAAAATTTGAAGAAGTTACAAATCCCAGAAGCAGATTTTTATTTCACAAAGTGCTACATAATTGTCTCTTTAGCCCTATTTCATCTAAATGTGAGCAATTTTTTTATATATACTTCTCATTTAAGAGCTCTTTTACTTATTAAATCTGTATTAGCAAGTACATTTCTGTCCTGTAAAAAACGTATTTTTCTCCAATATCTACTATCATTTAATTCATACAAAAATGCTGCAATGATTTTTTTCCCTGATTTTTTCCTCTATTAAAAAAACTTGTCTGCCTTTAAAAAACCCTACTGCAGGTAAGGAGGGAAAGTCATGACCTTTGCATACAGATAGCCTTATTTTCTCATCTAAAATGACACTACATAGTCCTAAGCAGCAGGTCGTAGATAGTAGGATTTATTTCATTCTTCAAAACGTAAACTGAGATTCAAAAAATGTGTTTATAATTTAAGACCAGAACATTTAAAAAATATTTTTAAATTATTTTACCTGAAGCCATTATTGTTTCATGTCAGAAAGACAGTTTCTGGTTACCAAATCCTTTCTCGGAAGTTTGGCTTAGCTATAAGAAATGTTTGGATCATTTGTAATTCTGACTTATCTATCTTCAAATTTTAACCTTGTATAGTAGTGCCCAGGACAGTTCAACAAGTAGGTCAGAATCAGTGGAACAATGTTTTTCCCTTCACAAGAGCAAGAATCCAGAATTCAGTTAGCATTATTCAAATCAAAACAACAGTAATGGATCAAGGTTATAACACTTGAGTTGTTTTTTTTTAAATTGCTGAAAACCTTGATTTTGCAGAAAAGCAGTGTATGTTTTAAGCACCTCCTAGTGCTTGCAGAAAGACTAGGCAAACTACTGAAGACATCCTGGGTAAAGTGGATCTGAATGAAATTGGAACTATATATACATATAGGTATTGATATCTCTATATCTCAAAGGGCATGAACATCTTGATTTTGTGGATATTTTTCCCCTTAATCTAAGACAAAAATCTAGTGAAACATACTGAGGTAGGGTAGATCAGATAAACTAGTAGTAACCTTGAAGTTCTGTAATCTTGACAGAAAAACTGCACAAAATTTTATTAGCTATTTATTTGCACAAAAACATTCTTAGCAATCACTAGAATTCTTTAACAGCAATCTTCTAGAATTCTTTAGAAATGAGAATACAGATTGCTACTTGGAACAAGTCACTTACTCATGGATGCCAAGTAATCTCTGATGTATTGCACAGAGGCCTGGGACAGCTCAGAGCTGACATTTAGTTGTAAAGCTGCCAAAGTCAGTGCTCTTCTGCCAAAAGTGTCTCTGTAAATGTTTACTATATATTAAAGCAACCTGAAGATGGTCAACAGACTGAGATGGAAAACAGTTACAGGTGTTACTTTTCTATTTTTCTCAGTGAGCATATTGAACTATGTTTAGACTGTTTTCTTCCTGCTTAACCATTTTTATTTCACACAGGATTGCTTTGTCTAGAAAGCTGGATATTGAACAAGTGAATAAGCAAAATTTAGCTGTACTTGTCAAAGGAGATATAGCTTGCTTTATATATAGTCAGTTGAAGGTTAATGAAACCAAATTATTTTGGAGACCCAGATATTGCAATGATCAGCAATATGGAAATGTCTATACAAATAATTAGACAGCATTATGCATAATTCACGAACATAGGCTACATTTGCATTAGAGGGGACTTAGTACCGTGAGGATAGATATGGTCAAGAAATCTAAAAAGACAAATAGATATTTTGATAAATTACTAGTCCCGCCCTCTTCTGCTGATACCCACTATGAACATGGTACTATTTCGGTGATAGAGCTTTTTATGCTTGGAATTCATTCCCCTGCTCTGGTGAAATGTGTTAACCTCCAGGAAGCTCTGCAAAGCCAAAATTTATGTCCTCAAACTGCTGAGACAGACAATCAAATTACTGAACACCTACTGTGAAAGAACAAAATACTCCAGAAGAGAAACCTCTTCAGCAGTTCCTTTAGCAAGATTTACCCACTACATACATTCTTATGTGTTTTACATTGGCTTCATCTAGTCTCAGGACTAGTTCTTTGGATTAAACATAAATTAGCTTAATTTTATGCTTAAAACTAGGCTTCATCTAGACTAGACTATACAAGTCAAACCACTCTAATATTTTCCTTCCCCGCTATGCACGTGGGTCCTTTTCCTATGAAAACCAGGACAAAAAGGAAAAAGAGATATGGACCAGACCATGCACTCGGCTGAAAGTACTTTTAGTCCCTCATATTTTTAAACTAAAAGAAGATAAATTGAGACTAGATCTAAGAAAGAAATTTTTTATGATGAGGGTGGTAATACTCTGGAACAGGTTGCCCAGAGAGGTGGTAGATGCCCCATCCCTGGAAACATTCAAGGTCAGGTTGGACAGGGCTCTGAGCAACTTGATCTAGTTGAAGATGTCCCTGGTCATGACAGGGGGGTTGGAACTAGATGACCTTGAAAGGTCCCTTCCAACCCAAACTATTCTATGCGTCTACACTTCTATATAGCCTAGACATACAAAATCAAGGGAAATAGTAGAAATTAACTTTACAGTTAACCAGTAATCTACTTCCTATCTTCTCTTTTCTTCTGAAGAAATAGGAGGGGAGAGAAAGAAAATATGTACTCCTACACCATCGTGCCATACAGGGATGTACTGCAACAATTAATACTAATGGGTATGGAGGAGAAAACACCTCCTTAACTTCTGCCCTTTGCCAGTGAATCTGTGCCCACCATACAGCTCTTCAGATAAAAGCAGTTGATAAGAATGAGGGCCAGGATGCTAGCCAATTGCTGCTATATAAATTATGAGCATTTTCTTACTACTTTCAGAGCAAAATATAATAATTTCAAATAACATTTTTAAATGTACAAAGAAGTAGGAAAATAGAATAAACTATATCAGAGGATTTTCCATTTGCTTCTTCAGCTGAGCAACAGACATCAGCCACATGGAAGAAGGAAACCACATGGGTTGTATCACTAAATAGAAACATAACAGCAAAACTATAAACATCATTTAGACACTGCAGATTTCCCAGTCCACTGATTTTGATGCTGATAGAGACAGACTTCCTTTGAAAGTGCAATGATCTGCATGCCTTTTGATCAATGTCTTGGGACAGTCTAATATTATTTCACTTTAGGGTAACAACTAGTCTTTGCATTTGTTTCTTTGTAGAATACTTGTGCATAGGAGAACTGTCAAACAGATTAATATATGGGATGCTAATGAACTGTGACTGAGACTGCATGCATGTAAACGTCTATGTCACAAGGTATGTCTACAAACATCCATGGGAGGAAGATTTCATTTTTGTCCCTGGTCAACCAAGCCAATCTTCAAAAGGTGCTGCAAGGATATATTCCTGCCTTCAGAGACACCAGCATTGATGCTGTGCTGTGCCTTTCAGATTTGAAACTTGCAACTAACTGGTCATGCATGAATGTTACTTCCTGACTTATATGTGTGAGTATATAAATTATGTGTAAGCTAAAATATGAGCCTAGCTGTGCAGAGCCATTCCTTGTATCTGGTAAAGGAAGCACCTAGCCATGATTCAAATACATTCTAGACAAAGATATTTTTCTACAGAAAGTGTTGCCAAAACACTTATATGTGCATAGAGAAATGCACGTGCTAAATCATGGCTTTGGAGCTGCTATTTCATGTTTAAACTTTGGTCATAGGTATTAGAGATGCAGAAAGTATCNACAGTCATGATAACTGTAACATTTGTGACTCAGTTATGAGACTTTCCCTGCATGTCTTGGAAGAGAAATCTGTTGTATCAGAGTTCACAGAAAGAATGAAAAGCTCATGGCTTTCTAGTATGTTTAGAGACAATGATTAAACTATACAATTAACGTGGTACAGAAACAGAAATGTCACTTTTTTCTAGTTTTCTTAAGGCACAGTGCTGATAACCTGATTTTGTAATATGAGCTGAACAATTTTTTGAGCAGGTAAGTTAATTAAAACATCTTTGTGGTAATCAACTCTGTGGCTTTGAGCCAAACCTGACATTCATTTTTGCAGGAGGACACGAAATTCACGCAGCTCAAACTTTGGTTACATTGTTTTTACATTTGCCAGTGAAGATGCTTAATTTCTCACAGCAAAGTGCAATTCCTAGATGACATTTAGCTATATTTAATTTTTAGAAAAGGAGAAAAATATAGGAAAATGAAAATAAGTGCTTCATTTTGTTTTGAAAGATCCCTTCATTTTGATACACTTATTTTCTTAACTGTTTTGGTTTAGTGAGCAAGTTAAAAACAGGTGTTTTCACAATTCTGATACAAAGTCTAGTTCCACATGTAAATGTATATACATTTTAAAAAAAGAAAACTGTGATAAGACTTCTCAGCCAAAATACTATAAAACTCTTCTAATATCTTAAAAATTTAAATAATTAGCATTACTGAGGAAAACAATTTTTGGTCATTTCAAAAGCCTTACCATTATTTCTCAGTATCTCCACCTCAGAAAAGTTGTATGTCAGCTGCTAGATCAAATGATCATTGAAATTGACTAAAAATGAATATGAATTCTTAGCAGTGGCAGGATTATATAGACTCTTTTGTTTTAGGAATTAATAATAAAAAAAAAGTACATGGTTTCTGCTTATTCTGAAAATGAGCAGTATTTATTTGTGTCTTCCCTTCACAGGAAAAGGGAAAAGGACTGGGGACCTTAGAAACTTGACATTTTGGTATGTAAGGATGTCTGAATCTCAGTTTTCATGCATAAATTTACCAGGACAAGTACAACTATAATTCCAGAGTGTTTTTTTCATTGTAGATATGCAAACAGGAAAAAGTTTTCCTAGAAAGTATGCTTGGACCAAACACTGCAACATCACAGGTAGGTTGCAATGACCTTCTTTGCTGTTTGGCAGGGATGATGAAAAGGCAAGGTTTTGTACATTAGAATGAGTGAATTCTTGCTGAACTTCTGTTTCTTAATATGAGCTGCAAGATTAAGTCATAATAATCACATTTTTAGAGTTATTTAAAATAAGTGTTGCAAATTGATAATAGTTTTATGTTTAGTTAGTAAACAAACCCCTTTAATTCAAGTATTTTGTTAAGAAACACTTAGAATACACATAAGAAAAGGCTATGTAGATAAATCTAAAATAAATCAGCCAGTATTCAAGCAGGTGTAGGACCTTTTCCCAGAGTTACATTTCCAAACATCAGGCCATCCCCTATGCTGACCATGCAGTGGTAAGTGTAAATAAGCCTCAATCCTACATATCTTATCATTAAGCAGTTAGTTTTAGGTTTGACCATTCTGTTCAAATAATGATGGGAGGTTTGCTTTGATTTTATTATATCACAAAAATCACATATTAGACCTAGCAGTTACAAACACTTGCATGATAGCATGCAAACTTCTTTAAGCAATATTATATTAAATTGGATATATTACAGTTAACTTTTATTTAGGTAATAAATGATAGTTCATGATTTTTCCTTAAGCAAAGAAATCTACTGGGAAGTAAAATCTCAGGTGAAAAAACCTTCAGATCTTTCCTTGGTGAGTTTTTGCACTATGCTGTCAGGAATGATGTACAGTTGTTTTGCATGCTTTGCTACGTGACAGTTCTAAAGGTCTTCAAAAAACATTACCCTTCCTTGGCTTTACCTTTCCTTGCATTGCTTTCACACATAACTCTCCTACAGGGTAATTAATACATTCCTCAACTCTCCAAAGTGTCCATTTTAGCCAATTTTCACATATGTCCATGACAATGAGCTTTGGAAAGTAGCAATTTACTGTTTCAGTCCTCCTCAAACAGAAGTCTGTAGCTAGTCAGCGTCTCTGAGAGATCAGCTGAAGAGAAGAACGTACGAAGGCAGCAGCCTTCCCCTCCGGGGAAGCAAGATGACACCACCACAATGGCAGAAGGCTCTTTTAGTTTGTCCAGTCTGTTTAGTATGATAGGTTGAGACAGTTCAGGCTGGTCATTATCAAATCTTTAAAATATCTGTTTATTAAATTTGGAGGGAAAGACTGAGGCGTGATAATATAACTGTTCCTGAAGCTATTGTCAAACTGAAAACTAAAATCTTAACCTACTAAAGCATGTATTTCCATATTGGTAGCAGCTATCTCAGATAATGGTAATTTAAAAAAAATTATTGAAAACCCTAGGAACTGATGAATTTTAGATGCTGTGTGTTTTACTGCTTGCTAGTCTGGAAAACTTAATGCACAAAGGAGTAATTTATATGACTACAGAGCTGAGCTAACCAATACACGCTCAGACTGATAAAGTCCTGGTTTATACAATTGCATAGATGAAATGGTCCATGTTCAGAAGCAAAGCATTTCTTTTGAAAACCTATTTATATATGCAAAATGCTCTTTTGAGCTATTTTTTATGTTTGAAGTCTGACCTAGTTGATACTTACAGCTCTTGAAATTGTACTATTTGTTTTGTTTAAAAAACAAGATTTCCAGATGCCACATGTTAGAATTCACTTTGAAGTGTAGACGTGAAGGTGAAGTGTATCTTAGAGACGTTTCTCTCCACAGGGAAGTAAAAAAAATACAAAACTTAATTCAAAGTTAGATGCTGCTTTGTGTGTACAATACTAAAGAGACCCATTATTCATCAGCCCTTACAATGCCATCCCCCTCCTGTCCTTGCCTCCTCCTCTGCCCTCGACTGATGCCATATACTGTTTTCATTACAGATTTTCAGAGCTGGGATTCTGCTATAAGAACAGATAAAGAGGTTGGTTTTTTTTTTTTTCAACGTTACTACATGTTTCTGCATGAGGCCTTATATATGGCATTAGAAGGCTGTATAATTGATTGCAGGCTGAGAATGTTCATTGATTGTCTTATTCAATTCCACGGATGATGTTGTTTTAGAAGTCTTTGTGCCTAAGACTCCTCAAGTAAACTGCCAAAACAGTTTTCAATATTTATTACCAAAGCAGTGATTGTGATATAAATTTAAATTATGCAACAGAGGTACAGTACTCATACTTCTATTCATGAAAGCTGAATTTTCTGAATATTCCTTTAATGACCTTATTGTGGATGTAATAATAAAAGTCTTTGCAAAAGGAAGGATTCTCAGATTGTAGAAATTAAGAAAAATACATATAGAATTAATAAGCCATAAAGACATATGCACCCATACATAAGCTTTTATTTCAAAGATGTTTTTGCTAATAGGCCAGTCATAACAAAAAAATTACACTCACAGGTGTAAGCTTTCTGAGTCCTATCTGCTAGCTTTGCCTGCAGCTGAATCTATTTGCTTTTAGAGGAACTTGGCAATGTATTTTGAAAGTGCAAATTAAAAAGAAATAGGTAACCTTAGTTGTCATACATTATTTGTTTCTGGAAGTTGTATGAATTGTACAATTTTTTTCCAGAATCTTTAAAAAGAGCTTTTAGCTAACCTATGATTAGTGATCAAAGCAAAAGATTTTAATCAGAAAACAGGATCCTACAGAAAAAGAAAAAAAAAAGCCTCTATTAAGATTTGTACTAGTACAAATGGTCTTAATGTTGTTGCTTCTGGAAATCTTTCTGGTTGTGGTGTCTACAAATTGGATCATTCCTTCCAAAGACATTATGCTTTCTCCTCAAAAATTAAAATTTATATTATAATCTGGGTATCTTTATAAAATGGCAGAGGAAACAATAATTACATTAATTCTATAAAATTAAAATTCTTAAAATTAAAGCAATTGTATTTTCAATTAAAAATAATTTTATTTACTACTGGACTAAATTCTACACATTCTAAATTCTTTATCTGATTTTTTTGTAGCTCCAGTGTTACTCTAAAGTAACTCATGATTTGGCTCTTGTAAGTTGTTGTGTAGCTCTCGGGACTAGAGATTCTTTTTCAACCTAATGCTTAGGAAAAGTAGACAGTTATTAGGAAATAATACTCATATCTAGGAGGAGAAAAGTATAGATATTTTTTGTAAGAGACAGTGATATTGATTGCTGCAAGAAAAGTATACATCTTATTGTAAGCAGCACTCCCTTTTTCCATAATTATTACTGAGAAAGATGAAGTTTTCCCTAGGTAGATTTGATAAAGGATAGAGGATTCTGGAAAGCAATAAGGGACATTCTTGACATACTTGATGAGTGGTTAACCCTATTAACTCTCAAGAAGAGCTAGTTCAACCTCCAACTGTAAAGCATCCATTTAGCTTCCTGCTCTTCTGAACTTGAATAATCAACAACATTACAAGCTGGAGGATGTGGTTTTAGATTTGCTTAGACACCTGCAAATGAAAGGTTGATCTCTAACTTGCACTGAGTATCAATCCCCTCTTTTGCCCCCATGCCCTCCCTTCTCCATTTCTGTGGCACTATCTAGTCCTAGAGTGTTTTAATATTCACATATAGTGTATATATTATGATCATTCATTTAAGATTGAGCACATAAAAAAATTGCTTCATATTCCCATAACATCAATCCCTCACTCCTGATTGCTGTGTATGCGAAATCAGTGTGAAGTAAGAATTTGCTATGGCTGAATGCCAATGGAAGAAATAATAGGGAACACTGTCCACTTTTATCTTTGTAATCCAGTTTGGCTCAAAATATCATGAACTTCATAAAGGACCTCTGTTGGGATGCCTTTTCTTAAAAATACTGATCAGATTAAACATAAAATTCTAGAAAAACAAAATTATGAAAATTAAATTTCTCACAAAGACAATAGAAACAAACCTCTATAAACTTTAAGAAAAATATTTGGAACATGATACTGAAGCCTTTTAATGAAAAAAAAAGGAACTTACCATTCTACATATTAAAACATAGATTTCTCTATTGCAAGAATAGTGAGAAGTATACATTCCCACAAGAGGAGAGAAACATGTTTATCACACCTAAAACAAATGAAAAATACCCAAATCAGACTAGAAAGACCAGTAGATTAGTTGTTTCTTTTTTTTTTTTTTTCTCCCATCTAAAATAGATATGATTAACTACACTGAAAGAGAATACCTTGCCTTAGCTCTACATTCTTATGATTTTAGTTATGAAACATAGGGGACATTAAAAGGGAAAAAAAAAATCTGTTTCATCCATTGAGTGTATTTTGATGCTATTGTGAAATTAAAAATTCCCTCTGGCAATACCAGATTTTTTTTTTTTTTTTAAAATCAAAACATGTAGTCAAATATATATCAATACACAAAATTCAGCCTGATATTCTGAACACATCCAAAATAAGAGCTGATCAGACTCAGTACTACTCATATCTATTCATATCCAATCCAGTCATGATTCAGGCTGTGGCAATTACAACACAAGGCTGAAAGGAGCAACCAGTAGTGAAACTGATGGGGAAAAAAAAATCTGCATGATTTTTGATGTCTAACTTTGCTTTAACAGATGAATGCTTTAGTGGCAAGAAAAAGTGTGCACAGAATTTAAACCTGAATAGAACCTCTGAGGTTTAGCACTGTACGTGACAATTAGCCTTGTTGCTCACCACATAATGATAGATCAAACCTTTAAATCAGAAATATGGATGACAAAACTGGTCTCAAGCTAAAAGTTGAATAAGAATTTGAGGCCGAATTCTTCCTTTTTGATTATTTTATAGGATTTCTATTTTATGAATTTCCAGATATTCAAACTAGTATCATCCTGTTCATTTAAAATCTTTAAATGAACATTAAAAAGAATTAATAAAGCTTTCTGAATTGTTTTGTATTTGTAAACATTTCATCATTCTTTATGAAATGACTTATTGGAAAGAAATTGTGCAGGTAGTAATAAAGTTCACAGTATTCCTTCTACTGATCTATTTCAAAGATGTGTATCCTGGTGAAAGATGGAAAAGTGAGATAGCAATGCGAAATAAATGGAAATTACGCATTCAATTACTCTTTGAGTGTTCAAGCCTAAATATTATTTGACAATTTAGTCAGATTAAATTAGTATTCATTGAATGTCTGGAGTTTTGGCATAACTGCTGATGGCAATTACCAGAAATGAGCTCTATAGTGAATGTTTATTGTAAATGAGGACTGGATTACTAAACTTTCTGTGGTTTAAACAGAATAATTGTCGGTGATGATGATGATGGTGATGATGATTATTGTTGTTGTTGTTGTTGCTGCTATTTCCAGAGGAGGGCCACAAATATGATGAGAGGGATGGAGAACCTCCCTTATAAAGACAGGCTGAGAGAGTTGGGGTTGTTCAGCCTGGAGAAGAGAAGGCTCTGGGGAGACCTTACTGAAGCCTTTCAATACTTAAAAGGGGCTTATAAGAAAGATGGGGACGAACTTTTTAGCAGGGCCTGTAGTGATTGGACAAGGGATAATGGTTTTAAACTAAAAGAGGGTAGGTTTAGACTAGATATAGGGAAGAATTTTTTTATGATGAGGCTCGTGAAACACTGGAACAGGTTTCCCAGAGAGGTGGTAGATGCCCCATCCCTGGAAACATTCAAGGTCAGGTTGAATGGGGCTCTGAGCAACCTGATCTAGTTGAAGATGTCCCTGGGTACGGCAGGGGAGTTGGACCTTTAAAGGTCCCTTCCAACCCAAACTATTGTATGATTCTGTGATTCTATGATTAATTGAGGCCTGTTCAATTTTGTTAAATTGGAGTGCCTCAATAAGAAAAAATTTCTGTTCAGTATTTTTAAGGTTAAAGATGAGTGCAAAAAGTGGAAGGAAAATTTCATAGATGAAAAACAATGGATCAAATTTATTAAGATTCTTGTTGCTTTTTTATTTTCTATGTTTTTTATTGAATCTTAGATGAATATGAAATTTTGTTTGAGCAAACCTTCACTTTATTAGCAAAGCCATTTGGACTAAGGAGAAGAAACACAGATAAGCTTAAACATAGGTTTTCATCACGTTATAAAATATTAATTGCATGTTAACCTTAACACTTTTGAAATCAGTACAAACCCTAACATATACTTTAGTAAGCAAAAGCTCTACAAAGTAGGTTTTATTCCAAAAGTCAGATGCACAAGATTGTCCTCCTTGATTTAGCATTGGAAGAGTATTCATTATTTTAGTAGCAGGGATACAGTAGTAAATACAGTAGAATGGGTAACGAACTTACCTGTCTGATATTCTCACATAGACCATAAAAGGAAAATATTCTATACTGCCCTCACTAAAAATCAATAATCTGAACTGGTCTGCATTGAATATAGCCAGCTGAGATAAATAGGAGCAGAGGCCTGAGAAAGTTTAAGTTCTGGATTCTTATAATATTTTAAAGCATAAAGAGATAGCTGAATGCAGTGGTATAATTTTTGCCTCTATGCAGCAAATGTATAGCATTTTCATTTTTTTCTCACATTTTAATTGTGCTGAGGAACTTGCCAGACATCAGTCTCCTCAAGACATTTCAGAAAACGTTACAGAGTTAAACTTCTGTCTGTGGAACCTAAAATTATGGTTTAAAGATCCTAGGATTTTTAATCAGTTCTAATAATGCATATTTTTATTAATGCATCTAATGTAAACTTTATTAAATGGCCTGTTTGGCAGTGAAACCACTTGTGTACTTTAAAATCATTTGCCCCTATTTTGTAATATACTTATATTTGAATGTCATACAGGTGAAAAATTTCTATGCTGTGCACTTTTCACTTTCTTCTCTTTTCAGAGGTAGTATCTCAGTCTAGTTTGGCCATGAAATGTACTGATCATGTAACCCTGTATCTCTGGTGACATGGCGGATGCTTCAGTGGCTGCGAAAGGTAGCATTTCAGGAATACCAAAGGACCACAGGAACCTGTCAAAAGCCAGTTTGTCTTGCAGCTGGCTGCAGTCATGAACCTGGGAGGTGCCCCAGAGCTGGGGAGCGACCTCAGAGGGTCATCAGTTCTGTGCCTGTGGCCTAAGGCAGGATCAGCTATGCCTGTGCTACTCCTTTCTGACATTCATTTATTTTTTTCTTAAAGAAGAGAGTCTCCTCTCTTATAGAGGAGATGCCAGGATCTCCCCAGACAACTCATTCATTTTCATTGCTGCTCTCATGGTTAGAAAATATTTCCTAGTAGTCCACTTAAATCTCCCTTTCTACCTTTCTATCTGCCACAAGTATGAGGAATAAATTATTCTTTGTGGCAGCTATGGAATATATTTGAAGCTTCAAAAAGCATTATGTGTCTGTCCTTTCTTTTCTAGACTAAACAGTCGTATTCTCTTAGCTCTTTCCTTGTAAGTCCATTTTTCCCAGATCTCTGATCATTCATGCTGCCATTCCCTGGATTCTTTCCATTTGAGCATGTTTTTCTCAACATCGCTAAGTAAGCCTAGCACTCCAGTGCTAAGCTGAATGCAAAATACATTTCTTTTGTTGAAGGCTATATTCCTGTTTGTCATAGTAAGGTGTTTACCTCTTAAACAATGCCATGAACCTGTTTACTCACATTCAGTTTGTGAACTACTAAATCCTCTTCTGCAAACGTGACATCCAGCCAGTTATTTCTCAGTTTGTTCTTGTGTTAGTGATTATTCATACCAAGTGCAATGCCTTGTTTTCCTGTTTGATTGAATTAGTAATTATCAGTTTTCTAATTACTAAGAGAAATAAAAGGCTACATGCTCTACTTACAGTGTACAAATATCAGCCCCTAAATCTTGATCTCGTAAGACCAGCACTGTGTCCACGGTTGGGCTCCCTTGCCATGCTCCTACATCAGGTGAACCTCATCCAGTACCTTCCATCAGTATGACACGCTTTATACAGTGCTAGAAACAACACATAACTTGCACCCCTTATTTCTGGAATTCAGTTCTGCCTAGGAAATATTTCTTACTTTGTGTTCTTCAGAGGTTTCAATTAAAATTCATGATTTTCTCCTCCTGCCTCAATGCCTTTCCTTTGGCTAACCAAAGGAAATACCAAAGTCCAAGAGTGGAAATATATGGGTTGATGTAATAGCCACACCTTGCTATGGTGTGTCTGACCTGACATTTTATCTGGTTTATCCAGTTTAAGGGTCCCCCTTACCCCAATTAGTGAGATCAGACAATTTTGTGGGAGGCTGAGTGCAGTTGAGCACTCTTTTCTGTACTGTTACCATTATGGTTTTCATTTATAATGAAAAATAAGATAATTGAAGGATATTTATTCTTTCCGTGTCCCCACTGATTTACTTCATTTTTTGCATGAGTAGGAGTGGCTGTGTGGGTGGATGGGAAGGGGTCTAACAGATGAGAACATATTCTGACTGAATTTAAACTGTGAAACGTACAGTGGAGTGCAAATGCCCATCTCCCCCAGGTTTAAGCAATTCAACACTCAAGCTTTTCATTCTTTACATTACTGACAATTTTATTTTGATGGAGATTTTTTTTTTAGAGAGAGGATTACCTTTGTGACAAGCACCTTTTAAAAATTGGTTTATCCAACCTTCATTTTCAAACTGGTTAAACTTTGGTTAATACATAAACTAAACAACAGTCAAAGTTACTTTAATCTTACATATATGTACAGATTTATATACACATTTCTGCATTATCTTTCATTCACACTCACTTCAGAACTTCCTAGCTGAAGCAGGAACAACTAAGCCAAATCATTGCCAGAATGGCTATTTTCATATCTAAAAATAAAAGGAGTAGAAACTCTGTCCTAAAAAATATTAGAATTATTTTCTTAAATATGCTAATAGTCCATGTGCTAAAGTGACAGCCACGTTAGAAATCTGGGTTTAGCTCTTAATGAATAGATGTCAAAAATAATGTAAATTATGCTACTCCTGACAGCATATGAGTGCACTGATTCTACCAACTACCTTGCCTCAGCTCACAGCAACACCCATGTGGAAAGCAAAGAAATATCAGTAGTTTTAACCATACATGTTTACATGCTACAGCTAAACACTGAATTGTAAAGAGATGATGGAAGTGATCCAACTTGGAAATGAAATGTTAGATTAACGTTGTTAAAGGTATGCATCTCCCCTCCTTGCAGGTTCGAAGTCTGTAAGCTTCTCTGATATTCAGATGCAGAACAGTATAGAAGAAAACTGATGAATGATACAATGCATCCACTCTATGACAAATTATTTCCAAAGGAGACTGTTAAATTCTTTAGGCTTTAAATGAAACTTGAGGAAGAAGCTGCACACAAACTCTGTATGTGTACAGTAACCTGGGCAGTTCTGGGAAGGTATGGACATGCTGCATATTTTTTTGTGTTTTCTTAGACATAACCTTAGGTTTACTGCTGTGTCAAGGCTCAGGGATATGATAATTGACAGTGTTTAACAATTAGCACACTCATTGCCGTGTGTTTGACTCCGTCCATTTAAAACTCTCAGCCAATGTCTGTGCTTGATTGCAGTGCTAGGGTCGGCCATGGACTGCTCCCCATAGTCAGGATAAAGTGGCTTTCTTTTAGAGGGGGACAGTTAGGCTAGAAGATATAGATTTCACATAAGATTTCATATGAGGTATAGGTAAGTTTTATCATCCCGCTGAACCCACAAGGGGTTACTGATATTGATACAGGTTAGCATTAGGAAGACAAATAAACAGCTTTCAAGAGAGTGCAAAACACTTTTGGTTACTTACCCAGACTGAAACTATTGATTGTTTTATCAGACTAGGTGCCTGTATGCAAAGGGCAGGGTCAAGGAAAGAAACAACGGAAACAAAAAGGGAGACCTGAATGGAGGTCTTAAGCCGAGCCGTGCTCAGGCAGACTAGGCATAGCAGCTACTTGTATGGCTTTACATGCAGCAGCCTTGTACGCCTTTGTGAGTGCAAGTGTGTGTGTTTAGAGACAATATATTTCATCTCTTGTTTTCACTTGTTGCAAAGGTTATTCGGTCCTGATTCTGTAATGGCAAGTGCAATTTCTCTGATTATTTTAACTGGGAACTGTATTAGATTGAGTTTCACTTGTTTTTTAAGAATAGCTATCATTTTGCTTTAGAAAACCGAAGTTCTTGTGATATGCAAATTTCTGGAAAGGTATGTGGTATCACTTCTAAGTGACCATATTATAAAGCCTTTTATGATTGCCAGTAGTGNGAGTGTAAACACAGCCTAGTTTCCTCCATGTTTCTGTATTTGTATGCAGCAATTGTCAGCATGTCGGCAGTGGACGGTGATAAAGTGCATTTTTCTGCTTGGGTGGTTAGCCCTTTCATTTTTACAAGTGACAAAATAAAAATCTGTTGAAGAGTGAACATGCTGCTTTCACTGTGTCATCTCAGCCCTGCGGGTCATTTTATTATAAAAATGTAAAAATCCAGTCAATTTTATTTAATCAGCTGAAAAGGAAAAGTGTTTCCAGGTCATTAATCAAGTGCTCCTTCTCTGTGGGACTTGTCTCTTCAGAAACTGCCATCTGAATCATTAATAAAGCTGAAAAGATTTTGTGCCAGCAGGTTTTTGAGAAACCTAGATGTTATCAATATAACCAGAGTAAAGTAATTTGAGGTCAACAAATAAAGCTTTATATATTCATTGCTTCAAAAGCTGCATCTTGCCTATTAAAAACAATTAATTATTTATTTTAAAAGCATTTAATTGTTGGAAAACATACAACTGTTTAGAAGGTATTTGATTATATATTCCATAATTATATGTTTTCTTTAATGTTACCTAACCATATATTTACAGTAAACTTTTATGTGAATTGATCAAAACATAATGAGACAGTAAGAAGAGATAATTACTACTGTATCTATAATAATAATGATAGTAATTAAACCACAGAGAACTACATTCAAATAACGTCAAGCCTGAGACTTAAACCCCTATTAACAAAGACACTGAAGGCACTTACTGCATTGTTAACACGTTCAGCTCCACGCGTGCCTCGATGCAGCAGCTTGCGCTACCTGCGGCCAAATCTCTGTGTACCTTTTGTGGCAGGCAAGGAGAACACTCTTTCTCATCCCGTGAACATGTGAGATGATGAAAAGTGTTTCCATTCCACACGATAGGCAAGGTGAAAACATTACAAAATGTTGGGATTGGGAGGTTAAAAGGAGAGAGGTAGAGTGTGGTGTAGAGTAAGTCAGGAATTACGGCTCTCCTCACCTGGCTTTGGGAAACTGAGCTCTAATTCCCCTTCCGTTCAGCTGTTTCTCTAGAAAGAGAGCAGTACCCACAGGAGCAAATTAAGATTAATGAATGAATAGCCTAATATTTAAGGTTTTCATTTTGCATGGGGAGTGTAGATTCAGGTATCTGCTTTTCATCAAAGAGAGCAAGCATTCAGTCCAGGTTCCTGACTGTTGTCTGGTCAGGATTGGTTTCTTTCCCTCAGGGTTCACTTGAAAACTGCTCATTTGGGTTTGACAAACCTCAGCATGTTAAGTGAAAAACTCTTTCTGCCAGAAACTTCCTATTCAGTCTACTTATGATTACCCTGTTATGTTTGCGTTTATACCAACAGACTTTGGAATTAGGAGGATAAGAGGTGCTTGCTTGATCTACATTTTTTGGTTTGCATTGGATCTTCTGTAGTAAATTGGATTGCCCCCAATGAATTGATTAACTAGCATTTCCTAATTACTTATAATTTTTTTATAGGTAATAAATTAATTTTGCTTTCTGAAAGTGCTAAAATTATCATTTCAAAAGCTACATAAATTCATTTCTATTCAGGAAGGCAGCGGTTCAAAGTATACATACATGGGTGTGCTTTTAGTCATGCGTATACTAATCTGAAAAAATAAGGTAAAAAATAGAACCCATATCCCTTTTCCTCTGATATTTTAAAGATATCGTTACTCTTACACACATTATGTTACATGTGAATTAAGATGTTGATTTCTTCACAGTGAAAGTTCATGGGCTCTTACAGTGCAATCCTGAATTCACATGTCTATCAATATAATTCAGATTGTGTTTTATTCTTCTAAACAGTGGGCAAATACCAGCTGATGCTAACCACTACCATCCTCATACACGTCGTAGACTGTGAAGACTCCTCCTAGACTGTCCTATAGCTTTATTGCATGATTCCATACTGTAAATTCTGCATAACACTGTGTATGTCCTTGTTTATATTGGACTTTGCTTTGTGTGGACAACGCTTATGTTGACATAACGGCATGAAACTCAGCACACAGGCTTACAGCAGGCCACCAAAAAGCCAGAATCTAATTGCATTTACACTAGTTCAATTCACTTAGAGTTACTTGTTTGTACCTGTGTAACAGAGTGAAAAAGAGCCCACAGGTCAACAGTAGTTGTAATTACTTGTCCACTAGGAACTGAACTGAGGCCACCAATTCATTTCACACAGTTGACCAGTCATTGAATGGTAATGACATCTTGTCCTGAGAAACTCAAGCTATTCATAACAGTAACTTAGTAGTAGAGGGCTTCAGAGTCCATTTACCAATTCCCAGGACTCAATGGCTCATGAGACTGGTAATGTGTTATGAAGTCTCTCACCATCACAAAGTTACAGTTTAAGTGTGTGTCTGTGTCTCTATGTGAGTGCTTTATTTAATCTTACAGTAGAAAATTGCCCAAGGTGCCCTGCTAGCTTTTGGAAAGAGTATATTTACCCTGGTGTGATAATTTGAGATGTGGCAGAATTTTGCGAATCAAAGCAGGTTTTCTTCATTTTTTTCTTTTGTATGTTATTTTATCTTAAAATTAAATTTCAGAGATGTTTTAGTCTTAATATAGACTAATCACTATAATGGTTAGCTAAAAAAAAAGGAGCCATATAAATAATCTCATTTTATCACTTGATTTACTCCAAAATCACCATCACTATGATTAGTCTATATTAAGAAAAAATATGTATGAAATTGTGTTTGAAGATAAAAGAGTATAGAAAAAAACCTATCTTGAATCACAAAGCTCTACCAAGTCCTAAATTATCACAGCAGGAATAAAGATGGTATAACAATGATAAAACACCTACCAGAGAAGCTTAGTCCCTGTACAAATTAAAATTCCTACAATTTTTCTGTAACAGATGTAGTAATTTTTCAGTAATTGTTATTAATTATTTTTGGCAAGAAAGTATCAACAATTCTCCTTTAACAATGTCAGTTTCCATTAATATAAATCTTTCAGGACTCATTTTTATGCATGCATATACTTTGCACATCAGAAAGCCAGAGACTTGCAGTTGTAAAATAGATGAAATGGGGATTAGAAAATGTGGAACCACATCTACTTCCAAATTCGCTCATTTTCTGGTGTTACACCATTATACAAAGTTTTGCTCAGACTGTGAAGTTACTGGGTAGCTGGTTTATCAGTAATAAACCCAAAGAAAATAAAGAAAATAAGTTGATTATTTTTAAAATCATTACCATGTTCAGTTATGTATAAAGCAAGCTGAAGATATTGTATATACAGCCTCTTATGGGACTGCTGTAACAATAGATTACTAGATGTGGTATGTGTTGAAAAACCATTCAGTTAAATACTTCAGAAATTGACATTTTTGCTTTGACAAGCATTTTTGGCATATTTTAACTATTTCTTGCTCTTTAGCATCAGAAATATGAAGCAATTTCTCTTGCTATCTCATTCTCATTCAATACATATGCCAAAATAAAATGTAATGTATTATCTAATATCTAATATCTAATACATTTAATATCTAATATCTTTACCCCTTTCGCTATCACAATGATCAAGATATTATTCTCTGATGTGCCATGGGACTTCAGACTGAAAGTGGCCTCTTGGGCGCTTCAGTCTTATCTCACACTAATGCAAGAGCAGTAAATTTCTTGCTATCATTACTTTTTCTAGAATCATGGTTTTGCAGGGTTCTTTTTTTTTTTTTTTAATTCCTAAATATGTCTCAGGACTAGCCTTTTAGCTTAGTAATTTCTTCTCCCTGCAGCTTAATGATAATCAAAAATTTTCCCAACTTTTGTTCTGCTAGGCTGAACCAACTATGCTATTTTATCATCTCCCTCTGCTCTGAGCAGATATTCCTTTGTACCTCCTCTAGTTTACTCTTTCCTTTTTTCACCCCTCCTCCCCCTCCTCCCCCAGGCCTGAATGACTAGAATTGTACCCAATATTTCAGATGAGGCCACATCTGGTCCTTAGGAACTAATGTTTACTAATTACCATTTTTTCAAAGATTTTATAGAGCTTTTCCTCTCTATATATATTTCTTCTTTCAGTACAATCATCACCATCTTCCTTGCTCACTGAGTTCTGCTGCTGATTTCCATCTACTCCTGCTTAGCTAATGATTTCTCTTCGAACATTGGAGCAAATGCTTGACTGAAATTCAGATAGATAACATCAACTAAAAGTAACAGATATCTGCAGATTAATGCAAGACACATTTTTATCCCTTTTACTTCTCAGTAACCTTGAAACACTTTGTAAAATAAGTATCTTTCTTACTTGTTTTGGAATCCTATAAAATCCCTCCTTTTCATTTTGTTTTGAAATTTGCCCATTTTTATCTTTTCTGACCCAGTTGCTTTGTAGGGAAACAGACGTATATAATTTGCCCTTGGTTAAACATGTAATATACAGAGCTATCGCATATAGGATGATGTAGGATAAAATATAACACAAGGGCTGCTAGTACAGATTTAATTGCCTCTTTGCTAAATGCTCTGCATGCTATTCCTATAACCTTTGACCATGTATATTGATTTGTATCTGTACTACTTTTTTTTTCCCAACATGATCACCTACCGTGCAAGGAGTGTCTGTGGTACACACATAAGAAAGTGGAAGAGACCGCCAAAAGTGATAGATGTCTCTTTGAGAACTAGTTTCTTAGCTTTGTCCTTTCATGAGTAACTATAGTATTTTCTCTCTCCTGATAAAATAAGTATTAATGATTTTATCATATCTATTCTGCACCTCTGCAGTTTGAAGTGTTTTAAGATTAGTCAGTTTCCTAAAAGTTTTGATTCCCAAAAAATACAGATATAGAGAAATCCTGAGTTTTTATTACAGTAAAAGGATCACGAAGCTCTGATGTCTCACTGAAATTCATAAAAAATATGGATAATTATTTGGGTTCCAGTTATAGAAGTTGAAGTGAAATAACCCATTGTCACCTGAAGGCCTTTCCCCTCTGCTTTTTGGTATATTTAGCTTTGAGAAAAATGAGAATGTTACAGATCCTTTTCGATGTTTTGTAAGTGCCAGGATGTTGGGGTTTTTTGCAATTAGGAGGCCAATTAATGAATTTTCTGTTGTGAATTTTTTATTGGCTCTCACTGTAAAAGTGAATATTCTTGGGTTTTCTGAAAAAGAACCTGACCCTTCAGTGGAGTTGTTCTTCTGCTTTTTCACTCCTCATTTCCCCCCTTCCAGCTGAATGCAGCAGAAATATGAGTCACATACTTCATATAATACTAAAAATTTATTCTGATTTATATGCGCCACCTAGTAGTAAATTCAGAGATACAAAAAGTATCATGCACTTTCTGTGAGTCTGACTTCTGTCTAAATGTCTGAGAAGTGTACAGCTTGTCAGAAAACAACTCCTTTTTCTCCCTGCTCCAGGGAATAACACTGACTTGACAGGAAAAAATCAAATCCCTAAATCACAGATTTACCTCCTAAAAATGATTCTTTAGATGCTTCAGCACCAATTCTTCTTTAGGAATAAATGTCATGAGCTGTTACCTTCAGTTTTTGTGAAGAAGCAATTCCTTATGTGCAAGTTACCCCTGTGCAGGGAGTGTAGAAATAAGGAGAGCACTATTCCTCTTTTCCATGCATTTGCAGAAGAGACCTCATTGATACGGCAAGGAAATGTTTTTGCTTTAAGGGCAACAAGCTATGTGCTAGGAAACTGTGAAGATGCCATACTGGCACATTAAATAACACCTAAATGGTTAATAATGGGAAAAGGAAAAAATGATCTTGAAGGCCAGTTGTCATAGCTACAAGTTGCCATTTTGGACACTCAGCGATTGTCACCCAGGAATGGGAGCTCTGGATAGTAAATCCTCACTTGTGGTCTTTCCCAGACAACAGAAGGGCTCCTGTTACAGCACTAATGCAGCTGAATGCTAAAATAGCTGACAAACTCACTGCTATTGTTCCTTTAGCTTAGTATGGTCAGGAAGCTGAAAACCAGCTACCTACTTTTCTGTACATGCATAAGGAGCTGTTTAGTGAACTGTAGTTATAGGATGAAAAACAGAACACAGATGTAACAATAATGCAGTGCCTTTCCTTTTGCTAGCAGCTTTTCCATTTACACACATGGAGGACGTGTTCTGAAAAACTGTCACTGGCCCACTGAGTTGTTAGGGATCTTGGAGCTCCAATTCTGACAAGTCTAATCACAAAAGGAAGGAGGTGTATTAAAAATGCATTAATGCATAGAGCTATAAGATGCATGGGAGACTTAAGGTTTTGCCAGAGCAGATTTTTGCATTTCATCTTCTATTTATCATGCTGATCCTTCAGTAGCATAACCTTATAAATAGCAAATGATTAATATGTTTAGTTGTATGCAGAGCTCTAAAAACCACTTGAGAATGGTATAGAGAAGTTATTCTTATTTTGTTTCTGGGACACTGAAAAGAAGAAAAAAGACTCGTCTTTATGACAACATTTTTTTTCATGGTGATTGCTTAAAATGAGTGATGATTCCATGAGAAACAGAGTGATTTTTTTTTTTTTTCAGTTTTGCAATACAGCACTCTATAATCACTATAACACATGATGAAATATAAATAATTTCTAAAAAAAAAATAAAATTATCATATGTATGGTATTAACTCTGTCTATTTCAGTCCATTTCTTCTCCTATATCCCCAAAGTGAAATAATTTATTAGCTATCAATAATGTATGCTTATGTGTATTGTGTAGACTTCCTCTGTTTAATTCCCCAATACATTTATCAATGGTTTTGACTAATCTTTCTGCTTTTGTGTTCTGACTGACAAGTGATTTTTATTCTCCAATATATTTATTCCTTATAGGAACAAACCTTTTTCTTCTGTAGTCTCAGGTCAAGCTCAGAAACTTTTCTGTGGACACCTGTGTTGGCCACAGAAATTTTATCACACAATGCAAATAATAAGCATTGTAATTTTTATGTCTGTTATATTTATGATCAGTTCTTATTTCACATGTTATTATATCACAGAAACCATTGGTTAGCAACTGTTTGTAATAATGGATCCCTTAATATGTGAAAGTATGAAAGAAAACATTTCATTTTACAGGAATGATAGATGAATCTGTGATATGAGTAGATCCTTTCTTGGTGACCAGATCTGTCACAGGTTAGCATGATTTTCAAATTTTCTGTCTTTTATTCCATAATAGATGTTCTGATAGAATTCCAAGTGCTTTTTATCTAAGTTAAATATAGACTAGATATTATGCATAAAATTGGGATATGGCTTTTTGATCTTCAATGTAACTTGATGTGTTTGGAAAAATGAGGTTCTTTTTTTCAGACTATTTGAAAAACTCAAGATACCCGAACTGTGGAGTTTACAACAAAGATGTGACAAATGTCACAACTGAACTTGGATGCATTTATTAAGGGAGTATTGGTATCACTGTCTATGCTTTTGCAAGTTGTAAAGAAATATCCTCATTTCATCAAAATGTTTACTATAGCCTCTGTACCCCTTTTTCTGTGGGTGAACCAAGCAAAAACAAAAAGGAAAAAAAAAGAAAAAAAAAAGAAAAAAAAAGGGAGAAAAAAAGAAAAAAAACAAACCAGATATTAACTTAAACCAGGGCTTGTATTTAAGAAACCCCAACCAAACAACAAAAAGTCTCTACTGACTGGAGCAAGGTTTGAAAAAGGAAGACAACTAGAGGCTCTCCTGGATCCTTGCAGGCTCTGTGCTGAACTGGAAGTGGCATGGGTGCTTCTAGTCACTTGAAAAGGGGAGATGTAGGACAAGCGTCGATGTCCACCGAGCATCAGGCAGGGGTCTCTCTGGATTAGGGGAGTGGTCCTATCATGGCATTCAGCTGAAGAAAAGACGGTATTTCACACAAAAACGTATCATTGCAAAACCAAACTATTGGTGTTCAGTGCAAAGCAGTAGTTTTCTTTGGTCAGAAAAAGGTTGTTATACACATTGAGTCACAACTCTTTCAGTAGCACAGTATTTACTATAATATTTCTGTACTCATAGGTAATTTTTCTGCTATTCTTTCTTTTTTCATTGCTGATTAATGTGTTTACCTTTCGTCTTCCACATTTGATTTATTTTCTTTCTACGTAACATCTGCACATTCTTCCTCTATATTACATTAGTGCTTGGATTTGCCTTGTTTGTGTTGCTTTGCACTTCTTTCATTTGTCATATTGAAAGTCAGTAGTAAAACAAAGTTCTATTACCAAGAAAGCCTACTGTATTTGGGGAAGGTTTCTTATGCTTCCCACCTAATACCCATGAGAGATTAGGTAACAATGAGGGTATTAAGTTCCTAGACAATACTCTTTTCTTTTGGAAACATTGAAATAACTCTAAAATGGCCCTCTCCTCATGGAAAATCTGAGGAACTGAAACTCTTTTTGAACAGAGTTTTGCAGTTAATGTGGATCATTGCTTATTTGCAGAAAGAGGATTTCATGACCCAAACTGTGAAAACACAGAATATTGTACGGCCATTGACAAAGCATACAATTTATCATTTTGCCTTGTTTGTGCCTTAGTGGCTGTTTAAATGTGGTTTTGAAGTATTTTTTTTTGTCCAGTTTTGTGGTATCACTTATTATGTCAGGAGCACGGTGGTAACCATTCCCATCTTTCTTTAGGATATCCAAGACAAAGGAACCAGCACTGTCTTTGAGAGAAGTTTTATCTTGGAGATAGGAAAAAACTTGGTTTGTGACTTAATTATGCTTTGGAGATAATAATAAGAAACACAACCTAATAAAGACCAGCTACAGTAAGTCCCCAGAAACTTACCCAATTTGCATTCCAGAAGCAAGTTTTTCTTCCCAAGCAACAATGGTTGGTCTCTTCCTCCTGAGTTATGCAGAACTAGAAATGTTGTGTCTTCCAGGTGCATGTCTGGACCACTGAAGTCTTGTTCAATAAGTTACTGCACAGCAGAGGCTTTTATAAGATGTATGGACTTCAGTGCTTTCCAAAAGTCCTGACAGGTTCAGATAAACAATTGGAAACAAAGCATATACATTCTATGCCCTCTCCAATTATACTGGCTTAAGATACCTCCTGAAATTCATTAGCCATACTATGCTCTGACCAGAGCTCACAGGAATATTCTTTCTCTTATTGCTTCCAAGAAGATAATCTCATTTCAATCCCCTTTGGTCCTTTACTGAAAAAAGCACTTTCAGAAAAGTTGTACTGTATCAATGATGCACTCCAAGGCTGGTCTGAGAGTTTGCAATTCTGTCTTAAAGAGCATCGCTGAGAGTTTGGGAAAACTAGCCCAATGGGCAAGCTCTCTTTTCTTACAAGGTGCCATAAGCTGACATGTTTATTTCCTGCCAGCAATAATGCAGTGAAGGCATACTATCTGATGTCGCACTGTCAGAAAAAAAGAACCTCTCTTGCTTAACTGCTCATTCCCTGCCATCAGGGTGATATTTTATTGAAACGCAGGACTTGCAATGCATCTCAACAGTACTCTCCTGCAACTTCCTCTCTTGCCATCTCACTCATGATTTGTTATCAAAATTATTATAAAAATAATTCATTTTGAAGCAGGACTATTGCCAGTATTTGATCACATCTGCTGTTCAGACAGTGCTTGTTAAAAAATATTGTGAAGTTGGCATAGGATAATGCTTGCACGAGGAACGAAAGCTCTCGGAGAGACAGGTTGGTTGGTTGTGAACCAGATGGTGATGGGGGTCTCCATAGCAAGTGGCTTCACCTGGATGAGGTGACATTTCCCAAACTGTGTTCTGACCGGTTCTTAAAACCTCTCTGGCCTGTGGTCCTGTGTGACCACTCTGTTACGTGCATGATTTATGTCTCCTGGCTACTATAAACTACATACAAAACATCTAACTATCTTAACGATGTATGAAATGCTGTTCTATGTGATCACTTCTACATCCACATGAACAGTTTTTACTGAATAATCACAAGTGCCTTCTCTGGGTGCAGCTCAGTCAGTTCTGCACCAGGAGACACCTGGGGAGTCTCTGTCTGATGTAAAAGACACATACCTTGGGAATACGTATTAGCAGCATATAGGCAAATCATCTACCTGCTCCATTAAATCACATGTAGCCTTTTATCTCCTGGCTTTTTTACACAGCCTTGTTATTGTTTTTGTTTCTTTTTGATTATCATTAGTTAGAATTTTAATACTGGAGGCTCTTCAGACTGATTATGCTGTGGACACCTTAGGATGTCGATCATCTCCTCAGGCAGCCTGGTGTATACCAGGGAGCCAAGAGGAAATACCTTGATTGTAAAGTTATCCAGATTATTTTCAAATAATTGCAAGAAAATAAAGCAGTGAACTGATATTCTCAAATGCAAAACAGCAATCTTATTGTTGTACTGATTTACAAAGACACTGTATTTCTCGCTGAAGTCTTATTATTGTGTGGGTTCACTTTTTTCAGATACGTCTCTATTTCTCTTCAGTGGCATTTTGTCTTTTGTATTAGATACTCATACATTCTCTGAAAATGTAAATACCATGTAATCTTCAGACTCTTGTCACTTACCAAGTTAAAAAACCTATTCAAATTCAATAATATTTCTGCAAATTGAACATCTTACAATAAGTCTAAGAAATATAAACCAATTCAGCTATTAGCAGGGGTTTTTTTCATCCCTAATGGTGTGGGTTTAGATTTTGGAACTCAAATATGAACCTGAGGTGGAATTGTATGCTATATTTTTTCCTTCTGTCTTCCCCAAAGTTTCCCATACCTCTGTGCTATTCAAGATTTTTAGGTCTTTCAACTCAGCTCTTATCCCAGATTGTAGATAAACCAAGTCAGATTGGAAAATAGGTTGTAGGATTTTAAACACCTACTGTATGCATATTCTTGCTTTTCAGGGTGTAGGTATTTGTGATTATTTTCTGAAAAGGTTTTGTTACAAAGGGCAGTGGTGACCAAAGACCCATCTTATATTGAGGCATCCCCACAGCAGCACAGACTAATGACCTGCCTGGCTCAGTTTTCTGACTTACAGGACATTCAGTGTGGTGTATATTAAAAGGCTTTTATAATTTCCCAATATATAGATGTGGAGAACAACCCAAACTTTTCAAATGAATAGAAGATTTATGAAATATTATTAGCAGGAAAAATTATTTATTTATTTGTTTATTTACTTATTTATTTTCTTAAAATTAGAAGTTAAGTCCCTGAATGTTTTCATCATAAAAGAAAATCTAAAAATTAATGGAAAAGTTGTGTGTATAATTCAACTGTCCCACACTTACTATTCACCTTCATTTCCTCCGTTGTTATTACTTATATATATATTTATATATGGATTATATATAAGCTTATTATATCTAAGTCTTCATGGCTATTGTACAGTTAACTTGCCTGTTCACGTAATACCCTGCTAATCTCTCTGAAGTACAGTCTGGATCCAAAGCCAAGTGATATAAGATGGCAGACTTGTGGTTGTTGACTTCAATATGTGTTAGATCAGGCCTTAACACAATCAAAGCTCAGTATTTCCATTTGTAACCACTGACTTTGCTGTGTATTTAACATGAGAAGCACTTAGTGTGTGATAGCATAACAGGTTATAAGAGGGTGACAGAGTTATACTAATCACTATACAGTATTTCTTCTAAATTCTGGAGCTCAAAATAAAAGCATGTACTATTGTATTTTTTAAACTGTAGAAGAGTTGAGAAAAATGGTTGGAGGTACAAATAATTATTCTAATAGGATATTAGAATAGTCTTTAAAGGATGCTGCTACTGTTAACAAATAATAAGAGTACATTATATTTTTGACTGTAGTAACACTGTGTGTCTCCACCAAAATAACAATAAATGGAAGCATCATACTCTTTTGTGAAATAAAGGAATGTGTAACAATAGGATTTGTATGTTAAAATATGATTGTTACAGGCAGAAAAGGAAGTGTTACCCAAAATCACAGATTGTAGGTTCATGGGAAAAGGGGCTTGAGTTAGCCTATGAGGAATGCCAAAAATCAGAATGCTTTGGGGGTCTCACATGAAGGTCAGGTGCACTGAGTGTGTAATAAGCGGGAGGCAATGCAGCAGCCATTATCTTTCCTCTGACAAGAGAGCAGCTCACTGACCTGGCATGCTGACAAATGGAGAGGAAAACTCTGCACCGAGATGTAAATTCCCCGCACAGGTCCCTCATGAATATCTTGTCTCCAGAATTCAAGCCAGTGACCTGGAAAACAAGGTTCCTCCCCAATCAAAATGACAGGCAGAGCTGGTTTCCTGTTAGGAAGACTACTAGGTGTGTAAAAAAATTATGATTTCTGAGGAGAAAAAAATGAGATGTCACACAGAGCAAAATATTACTTTCAAATGGTCCTCTGCAGCTTCCTTGAATGGCAGCTGTTAAGAATTCAATTGTCTGTGTGACACACTGCAATGCAGGATGGAAGTTCTGTTGGGGAGCAAAAATGAATAGAAATTTTCAATTCAAATACTCATTTGAGAATATTTGAATATCTGTCATTCTTTATAGCCTAAAGGTTAATTCTTGAAAAGAATTTCCATTAGTAACACAAATTGTAACCTTGTCAAATCCTCTTATGTAATGCATCAACGCTGAAAGACATACTCTGCAAAACTGTACTATTAAATACATAACCTTGGTTCATACTGAATTTATACTTTTAGTAGTTTCCTTGATTTGTCAGTTATTTGTTTAAGATTTTATGGTTTTGTCCACGTACTTCTGTCAGCATGCAGAGAACATTCTGTAAACATTACTATACTCTTTTTGCATACGTATGTTCTGTTGCTATGCAGTCTTTATTTCGTAGATAGTAATTAAGAAAACTCTGTGATGCCATTGCTCTTGCACAAGACAGGTGGCTGTCTAAGGAATCCTTTTCCTTATGGGAGGTCTCTTCTCTCGTTCTGTGCATGTATGCCTACTTTATGTCAGGATCTCCATATTAGTAGTTCTGTAGGTTCTAATTTCTTGTAGGGGGAAGAAGCAATTATGATTTTGCTTTCTGGATGATTATTTGTCTCTCAATTCACCAACAGTCCTGAAGCAGATCTAGATGTGTATTTTGATGAATGCTAAAAGTTGGGTATCGAAAGGTTCCCAGATTTGCTGCATGAATTGTGTGCATGATGAATGTAAATTTTCGCTTAACCATAAACATAGGAGACTGACAGCCTAGAGAGACTGTAGTTCTCTAATTGACAACNAAAAAAAAAAAAAAAACCTACAGTAGTTCATTATGTAACTTAGGTTTTTACTACTGTGGCTAGGTTATTTTTTTCACACTTCCAACAGAGCCAGTAAAAGTTTTGCAGCATTATGAAATAATTTGCTATTTATCATAACAATAAAATCTGTTTTCCATAAAATATTTTCAAAAACTTTTGACTCCATTGTACAGTGAATTTAAATAATTGTCTTTGCACTTCACCATGATCTCTCCCTGTATTTCATTCTGAGTTCTACCATGCACTGATCTGATGTTCATGCTGTTTCTGCTGCCTGGTACAATCTTTGTTAAAAGACAGCATGGTTTGAATTTGCACACAGAGCTTAGGCAGAATGAATATGTTAATAAGCTCCAACCTCAGGTTGCACACTCAAATTACTATCAATTGTGCATGCAATTTTTCCAGGCTATTTGTTCTGAAAATAAGTACTAAATTATGCATTCAATGTAGTGTCATGTATGAGTACAAAAGATGAACTTGCTCAAATATTTCCAAATGGGAATATTTGTGTGTGCAAATATGATGCAATTCAATTATTTGATATGCTCACTTTATCAATTTGAAAACAGAGAGACAAAAAACTTATTGTATTGGAGGGGGGGAATCAAATGCTCCAGAGGCAGGCAACTGAGCCTGCGACCTATAGTGGATATATGTATTTCAGTTATCCAGCATCAGTCATCAGCACTCCCTTAGGCTGCATAGAAACCTGAATAACAGTAGGGAACAATTAGAAAAAAACTATTGTGAGCTGGCCCAGTGAGGGATATGTTGTTAAGGAACAGTATTGCTCATAGCCTCCTGCTGAAGGCTGTCTGCAAACTCAGGCAGATTTGTTAGGACAATACACTTTGTTCACAATTGCAGCATTGCTTGGTACTGAAAAAAGTTCAAATTTGTCCTAGTAAAAGACCATATGCCGGCAGTGTGTCTACTCTGTTGGTTTGGCTCTTCTCTTTCATGACCTTGGTTTCCTTATCCAGTTGTTCAAATGTGTGAGTTCATTTTTCAGAGTAGCAGGTATGGAGTAAGACAAACTGACATGCAACAGGTATATAGGCAATATACAATAGGTATATGTATATACACTATATATATACAATGGTCTATGACCCACACATATTCTTTAACTTTGTAGCTAGACACATTTTTTACACTACAAACCCCAACATATTGAATCGTCCCAGAGCAAGATTGTCAGGAAAGTTGAATTCTACAGAGACAGGATCTCCAGATCTACATGGGCTAAATTGTTATGATTTGAAGTAATAAAGTTGCAGAAGAAAATAACTTTTTTATCAATACTGGAACAGGTTCTCATTGAAGGGCTTGGAATATTGGATCCCATATGCAAAGCTGTGGGTTCATTGCTGCTCATCTAAGTGACACTGACACTGGTTTCCCAAGCCCAAAATCCTTTCTCAGTAAGAGATAAATTGCCATGAGTTGTGATTGCAGGTGTGTCCCCGGGTAAGTCTTGCTACTACAAGTCAGGAGCAGACATCTGCACTGTAACTTTGAAGTCCTATAGCAACGGTTCTTGAGCTGATGAAATCTGACTACACAGATGGAATCTCCTCTCTTCAGTGAAAGAGGGCACTGGTCTGAAATGGACCTTAGGTTATATAAAGGTCTTTTGAGTACAGGATGCAATCTTACTAAATTGGATTGCATGGTGTGTAAATGGATAGCTGTGAAGAGTATGGGGATAGGCATCAAGATAGAGATCATTCAGTCATCACAATACATGGTATGAAGATGGCCAGTCTGGTCCTGGCTGCTCCAGCTGTAATGGTGAACACAGAAGTCAGTTGAGAGTCTTTGGAGACAAGGTTTGTTCACAATCCAGTGAATCCTGAAAGCATCATAGGACTTCAGGACCTTTGCCTGTCTATTATTGTATAATCTTAACTTAATACATTCTTCTCTTTAATGTTTTGGTAAAAGCAAAGCAAAGTCCTTATATTTTTAAATTTGTAAGTGCTAGAGTTTGAATATCTGCAGTTAAAAATATATCTGCATTTGTTAAAGCCAGTAGGTGTTTTTTATTGTTCAAAGAGAAAGGGAATTTCACTCATACTCCAGGGAAAGTCTTCTAAATGAATTTGCACAGAGAGCCAAGAGGGGTTTGAAACTTTCACTTTGAGCTGGGACTTCAATTTCCAAACTGGGGAGGAGGGACTAAGACCTGCTTGCTGAGGCAAGCATTTACAAGAGAGAGCATGGAGCTGAGCTTGCTAAAAATTGCTTTCAATTTAGTTACACTCAATTAAATTAAACCAGAGTCAGCATAGTATTGCCTGATTTTTAGGTAGGAAAATTGTCTTTAAAATTGGTTTTCAATAAATTCGGTTTATAGTATATGTTCTGATTCATACACAGAGGTTGTGGGAACCAGGGTCTGAACTGGAGTTACTGAGAACAGCAAAGTTACTGTCAGGAACTTGAAACATGGAGCACCAGTGGCGTGGCAGTTTCAAGCTACCAACACACATTGAGTTGGTTTGGTTGGTTTTTTTTTAATTTTATGTGGTGCATTTTCAAGCAGAGTAAAACCAAATATTTCCATGGCCACAAATGTTCATAACATTTTTTAAAAGATGTCTGATAAATAGATACCTGTTTTAGGTGATAGTCTGAAACCTATAGATGAAAGATACTGAACTGGACCAATTGCCAGTTGACTTCTACAGAAAGCTGTTGAGGGTTAACCCCATGAATGCCACCAGAAATTATGTTAATTTGTAGTTGAGAAGTGAGAGACTGAGAGAAATACTTACCTTACAGTCTCTAGATGTTTTGAACACTAGCTGCCCACAGAAAAGCACTCCCTTCCACTGAGATAATCTTGAGGACACTTTCCCAACAAAATCTATTCTGATATTTTTCTTCCTCACAAGAAAACTACACTCAGTGTCTTTTATTTATAAAATAATATTCGCCCACCTTCAGAATATGTAAGCATCCAGCTTGTTTGACCACAACTATTTGACTTAGAAACTGAAAGGCCAGCTACAAAAGAGATTTTTTATAGGATTGTGAATAAAATCCTTGTGGATGATGCACAAAAGATCTTTTCAGATTTTGTAGCCAGCAATTTAATAAAGAATGGCCTCATGGATGGAAATTCTACTGCGTATATGCCGCATTTGTGGAAAAAGAATAAGAAAAATATTTTTTAAATTGGGAAATTATGGAATATTTGTCATATGAAGTTTTATTTCAAAGTTAACTATCTACAGTTTGTCAAAAACATTTTATACAAAGCTATACTGGAAACGTGATCTTCTTATCTGATATTTTAAGGGTTACACTTATTTGCTGTAGTAATTATAACTATATAACTATATATAATAGCTATAATTCTATTTAGTTGACAATTTCCAAAATAAGACCAAAGTCAGGTTTCTGATGCCTCTACATTTTTGTCATAAATTTGAAGTAGCAGCCAAAAAACCACTACAAAAATATTAGCTTATGTATTTGTTCCTTAAAGAGTCATGGGAAACTGCTTTTCAAAAATAATACTGCAGAATGAGATTGCAGGTTCCTATAAAAAGGGCATAATTCATAAGTATAATCGCTTGATGACAATATCACTGCAGAACCTCTCTTAGATTCAGAAAATAATGTGGAAAATAATTCTACAGCACAATGTGTTTACAGTTTTATTAAATAAATAGCAGTCAGGATTGTTCCTGGTTCTGCTGATTTTAATTACAGGTACACATACAGGTATGTTGGTCATTAAATTTATGTGCAGTGTTTCTAAGAAAAGAATAAAATGCGTGGACATTGCATCCAAGTAAGTTTGCTTTGGGACTGACATATAACACAACCATTGAGTTCCATTGACCCCATGTTGGTCCACACATTTAATTAAATTAACTGAGTGCTCTTCGCTACTTTGATGTCATTTGTTTTTCTGTGTTCACTCCAATCATTTTGCTAGTTGAAAGTATTTACTGTGTCTTTCAACATTAATAAAGGACTTGTGAACTTCATGCTAGCTACCTATTGTAACAGCAAACTGAAAATGATAAAAGAAGTACTTGCATACAGAATAATGCGACCGGGCTGCCACAAAGGATAAGAACATAATACATTCATTTCTTGGTGGTCTGCATGCATGAGACACACTGAAAGATGAGAAGGGCTTATTTTCACAATGAAATGTGCTAAAGCATATATTTTTTTTGCTACTGTGCACACACAATTTGCAGTGCAAGAAAAACTCACCTTGCTACAAAGACAGCACTGACCAGATCACCCTACAGTGTATGAAGTGACCAGGGGATGCCCTGCGGAGTGCTTTTATGTTCTAGCCTTCACTATGACTATGGCATTGCTGTGGATAGACCTCCCTCTTTGAAGCAGGCTTTGGACTTTGAGGAGGAGTACTGAGGACTCAAGATGATGATGATTTGAGTGATGGAGGGATTTCTGCTTTCCTAAAGATTTTCCTGCATCACATCATCTGTTAGACAGACTTGTCCCGCTAGGAAAAAGAAGGCAAAGAAGCTGGGGAAAAGGTACCAGGGAAACTTCCAGACACAGTGGAAAATTTCCTTGACTGTGTCCAGAGGTCAGCTATCCTGTGGGATTTCCCACGTTTGAAATGCAGTCCTGAGCAGTGGTGGTGGTGGTGGGGTCATGTGTTTCATGAGAAACGTGAGAAAGCAAGTGGAGTAAACACAGAAATTGTAAATACAGTTCCCAGCCTTCCATCCAGTGTTGTCAGCTTTCTGCCATCTTCTACAGACATTACTTTTCTTGCTCAGTGGAGCTGCCTGACATAGACTCTTCAATCATCCTTTTTTTTTTTTTTTAAATTTGCATACACTTTTCAATTTTGATTTGCATTTCATTTTTGTCTGAATTTAAAAGCATGATTCTTCTATCCCAAACCAAGAAACTTACTTTGTTTTTTGGTTTGTTGTTGTTGTTTTGTTTGTTTGGTTGGTTTTTTGGGGTTTTTTTTGGTAGTACACATGAGCCTCAATCAAACAGTATGACAAGTTCGGGCCAGATCAATGATGATAGAGTCTGAGGTTTGTATTCTTTGTTTGATCTCTTGTGACAGGTCAAGGAGAATAACAAAGTTCTGATGCAACATTAACATGATTTGGGGGTTACTCTAATGATGCTGTAGCTGCCTATGTTTAGCAGTATAAAAAAATCGGTGAAATACAAAACTTACCATATAACTCTTTCCAGGTTATATGGGAATAAAACAAATTCCTGCTTACTTTTTTCCCCCTAGAATAAAAAAAGTGCTTTGGGACTAATTAAATCTGTCATATTTGCTGCTATATTTACATTTTTATGTGTTTTATGCCAAACAATCTGTGCTCAACATAAATGCCATTGTAGTAATCTGCTTAAGTTAAAACAAAGAGAAACTCTGAAATATTAAAAAAATAGTTGATTTCACTAGAGGTTACTTCCAACATTGAAAATTCATACTCAGATAAGAGGCTAACAAGTGATGGAAAACTGAAATTTCTTAAACAGCCTCACAGAAATATCTCTGGTATTTGACTAAATGGAACAATTGCTCAAAATGCTGAATGCTCAGTTTTGTTCTGTTTGATGCTTTTGGAAAAAAAAAAACTATGAAAAAAGGAGCAGAATCCAATCAGATGTTTGAGAGTAAAGTAAATAGGATTGAATCATGGCATGTTTACAGTAGTTAATATGTAGACAGAGCACTTTTATAGAATTAGTTTGGCTCCTGTTCAGAATATAGCAATATCCATATTAAATTTGCATTCAAATCTCTTGTACAGATGAATAAGTAGAGGATTAACATATTTTTCTACTGTGTTCTTAGTATTTATCTTGACAGTTGACTTCTTTACATAGAAAAAAAAAAAAAGTATAATATCCTCATTTGGGCCACAAATGAATTATTTTCCAGATAAATAATGAAACCTTTGGTTTTAGAGATAAACACAGTTACATTTTTATAAATGTTTTCATAGTATGGTAAAGGTTAAAGAGAAAAATTCAGCTGCATCCAGATTATTTGATAGATTTTTTTTGTCTTGTGTGAGGTATTTTGGAAGGACCAAAGGGCTTTTTCCTGTGCATTCTGCACTCAAAATGGGAAAAGAAATCCCACTAACATCATCAGGAATGTGACGGGGCCCTAATACAGCTAAAAATTTCCCTTTTTTGCAGCAGGGAGGAGGGCAAGACCAACAGCTTTCGGGGATGAGTTGCACTTCCTGGGGGGAAGACAGAGTTTGAAATTTTTTCACTTGTGAGAAAGGGTGAGGATGAGGAGATGAAGATATTTCTTCATGAAATGGCCAGTTGTCAGTGTAGCTTAGATAGCACTTTGTTTCTCTTCTCCCCATTTTTCAGATATTTTCTAATCTCACACACTGACTAAATTGGGGGGAAACAGGATTTGGTTTCACAGGTTTTCCTTTCTCTGTTGTGTTATTTTAATTTTATACCAGACTTCTAGTGGAAAACCCAATTTACATACACTTTGCATTCACTCTAAGCTTTGTGTTAAAATAGGCTTATTATGCTGTTTCTCAAAAATTTCAGATTTATATTGTCCCACATGAGGACAAGGTAAAATACTGCTGGCTCTAGGAATTCTATAAGCGTTTTCAATTTAACTTAATATGATTTTATAGAAGTGATTAGTGGTTGAAACATGTTAAAAAGAGAACAGGTATGCAGCACTCTATAAATCAGATGTTTGAAGCGTCTCACGCTGGAAAAAACAACTACTGAGATATGGGAAAATCACTACCTTCTTTTTTAATTTATTTTATCCAGAAAATATAAGATGTATTGCTGTCTCCTACAGATAATATGCTAGAGAATTCTGCAAAGAATGTAATTTCCTATTAAATATCATAGACAATTTTTTTTAAGGAAATTAATTATTTTATGGCAGGTGAAAGGATATTTCACTACAGATAATTTAGTAGGCTTGTGAATATTGAGAAGCATACATTTCACAACTGTACAGCAGACAACCAATTTCAGTGCTTTTCATATACACTGGATTATAAGGTTTTCTGGGTTTTGTTGTTTCCTTGTTGAATTTTCTTTTTTTTTTCTTTAAAGTCTAAAAAAAATTAGAATATCTTCCTCTAGTGTTCTAGAGGCTGCCAAATACCACCCACAATTAGAAAAACACCAGGCTCTTTGCAGACCACCCTTCAGCCATCACAATGACAAAATAATTGTAGAACTTGTAAGATTAGACAAACTGCATGGAACAGGACACTCAGCTTTTGACAGAAGCTGGTGGGCTATTAAGGAAGTAGCCAAGTAGCGGCATGCTGTTCTGACACTTTTCTTGCTGCCGATGAATACAGAGTGACTCCTCTGAGTGAATGCCAAGGCATCATGATTAGCATAATTAGAGCATACCTTTGTGGCACAGTTATATCTGTATGAAGTTCCAGCAAGAAAGGCTTGGCCGCAATTGGTGATATGTCTCATTATCTAAATACAAAGCTTCTGAATTCAAAGGCTGTCAAGTGAGATGGAGTAAAACTGCACTTTACTTGCCCTGATATTGCCTGATTAAAAACTTAAATATATCTTTTTTTCTCATCAGCTTAGAAAAAAAGTTGTGCTTTGTGCTGACTTTATGCTTTATATTAACAGCTGAGCCAGATAAAACATTTTTCTTCTACAAAATTCCCCCAAGTGCCAGCTACCTAAACAATAACACACGTAAGAAAATCACACTAATTACTACGCTATTGTAGGTCTAACTGAAGGGGCAGAGCACCCTTCAGTGCATGGCTCATTGTGCCTTTTCAAATGTACCGATATATTCAAGCGTGATACAACACAGGTACGATGCCTGAAACCCAGGAGTCTTTAAAAGCCCTCACCAGAAAGTCTATTTAAAGAAAAATAGTCTAATCCATTATACAGTAATAACAGTTCCTTTCCTTCTAAAGAACCTTTCACTGGAGTTAAAAAACTTTTCTGCTGATATCCTCTTGCTTCATGTCTCCTATTGTTTTCATTCCTCACCTCTCTCTGGTTATGTCTTGGCTTCTCCGTCGCATCTGCATCCGTCACACAAAAGCATGACTAAGGCTGCATTTCTTGAGCTGGAGTTCTTCAGTTCATTATGTCATGAAAAAAATTTGAAGTCTATGTCTGAATTGGGGCGTCAATAACTGGTTACCTGGAAAGGGCAAACCTGATAAGAGTATATTAGATGGGCTACAGGGCTTGCAGGGTGGTGCCTTGTGCCCTGACAAGCTCCTTTTCAAGTAGCTCAGCTCATTCTACATGGCAATAGACCTTGCATGGTCAGTCTATCAGCTGGCCATGGTCAGCCCTCACCTGAGCAGCACAGCAGCAGGAGCACTGGCTCGATCGGTCTTTGCTCAGCCTGAGGAACTGGAGCTTGGGAAGAGTCTTCTGTGTTTCTTCTCCGAATGCTTGCAGTTGATAACACTGTTTATCTCTGCTGACATCTTTCACTTTACTCCATATTACCCTTCGGGTGACATATGGATGCTGCTGTGTCTCATGTTACTTGTAAGAATTATCCCTCTCTTTCTGTACCAGCCCATTCAACTCATCCTTGTCTATTCTGTACACTACACAGTGAGCTTTTTCTTAGATCAGGTCTTTGAGAAAGGAATTCTCTGTGGCTATAGATTTTACAGCAAAGGTATATCAAACCTTCACAATGCTTTTGGATATTCTTGTGAACTGGAACTGATCAAAAAAACAGAGATCTCTTATTTGTTATTCAAAAATTTGCAATTTAAATTACCCTCAATTTGTATGGATCCAAAGCAATCCACTTCCATTTTTAATTATTTTTTTTACAGACAATTTGTGAAATAGCTTGCATTTTTATTTTCAAAATCATTACAAAACCTATTGATTTGTAGCAAGAAATTGTTTATCAAAGGTCTGAAAATGAAATCAGGCATTTTACATCATAAGGATTTTTGCCATTTCTTATATGAAACATATTTTATCTACAAATTCCCTTTTTCTGCTTTCTTCCTTAAAAAAAACCAAAACACAACAACAACAACAACAACAAAACAACAACAACAACAAAAAACCACCAAAAAAACCTCCCCCAAATAAAAAGTCTATTCACCAGCCATTACCGATCTCTCAGCAAGAAATGCCTTGTGATTTTTGAACCAATTATCCATTTGCTGTATTTTTCAGAGTTCATACCTGTTCTGGTGAGCTTATCCCTTTACATACAAAAAACTTGAAAAAGCACAAAAATCAGTGCTGAGAGTGAAGTCCTGGTTCTGTGATAAGCCTTTTTGTGTGTAGATAATATTATCTGCCAAAACTTCATGTTGCAAATAATTTGGCTATATTCCATTTTAACTTTGTATAATAGCAACCACTATTAAATAGGACCACTTACTATGATGGTTATTGTTTTCCAGTCACGCTTTTTAAAGGCGAGAAAGGAAGGAGTGAATGGAAATCATGTACATTTTCTGACTTCCCACACACATGCTTATGAAGATATTTTAGCCAAAGAAAAAACCCCTACCTTCCATTCATAAATCTCTGTTGCAATTAATGTGTGGTAAAGATAATGATAAAAATCACTAAGAATTAGTTCCAGATAGTCAGAACCTGAATATTCCTATGTAAGAAAAAGAAGGGAGAGAACATAAATTAAGTTAATTCATGTAATTTCAAGGAATGATTCTAGGCTTGCTAAGTAGGATTTTTGAAAGGGGTCTTATGTAGAGTGTATATAATTATCATGATTAAGGCTGGAAATAGTTCTTCAATCATTAATCTTATGCAACAACTATTAAAACAAGTGTAGGAGTCTTACCCTCTTCCCACTGAAATCTCTAGAAAGATTGTCATTGACTCAGTGGTATCAAGTTTGCAACCTTCATCTGCCCCTAACAATTGCTTTCTGTAAGGTCCTAATGCTGAAAATTTTCAGTTTTCCTCAACCTCTGTATTTCTATGTGGTAATGGTAAAGGAGACTAAATCTTACTCTACTCTAGGTTTAAAAATCTGTTTTTCCTTAGGACCACATACTGAAACATGGATAGTGTCTAGGAAGTCCAAATACCATGTTTAATAATGAGGTTTATACTGTGTTTAGTTGGAGCTACGGTCAAGGAAAGACCCCTGTAAACTGTGCTGCCTCAGGAGGAAACTTTGGGTGATCTCTGCTGCTTGTTTTCCAGAGGCTGAAATGCAGCACTCGCCTCTCAGGATCTGGTCTAAGGAAAGATGGAACTGAAGATTCGCTCCACCTAAACCGAGTACTCAAAGTGCCCTGTTGTTCCTCTCACTAAAGCCTGTGGATATCTAATTTCAGATAACTCCAGATCTAGATGTGTCTCCAGCTGCTTTTGTTCTCAAGGTGTGTAAAGAGGAAAGGTGACAGCACAGTGCCTGCAGTGATACAGAAGGGTGAGACCCCTCACCCCTGAGTTTCAGAAGCAGACTTCCAGTGCTGTCAGAGTGGTTTTCATTTATATACAACAGCAACAGAAAGAGTTGAGCTTTGGGTGTTCATTTATTGCTATGCATAGTTATTGTAGCTAATAGCATAGTAGTACACATGCAGGAATGTGAATGGTTTATCCCAAGTACCTCACAAATATTTTGTAGGAAAAGAAATGTTGCTTTCTGGTCTATATTATTAGAACAAGACAGGATTCTAAATGAAATAATACAACTCAAAGAGAAAGGGGCCTTCTGAAGTGAAGGAGGTCCAACAAAGGTTCATAATGAACTAAATTTTGCCAGTCCAGTGCCTGGGAAACCAGGGGAAATTAAGCTGATGATATATTTTGTCCCTTTTCTCATTTTCATAAGGATATGCTGATGTTCTACACAGTATGACTGATACACATTCTTCAAATAAGATGAATTTAAAATATTTGGAGAAGGAGAAATTCCAACACAGAAGTGGTGCATTTTTCACGTATCACTCTGAAGGACCAGGATCAGCCTCTTTGAGAAAACCAGATCAATATGCAAAATTCAATCTTCTCTGTCATAAGACATTGGAATTTCCATCTAACTTCAGCTTCCCATAATGTTGTTGGCTATTCTGATGCCATCAGCAAATTGATGCAACAAATTGGTGCATTTAGTTCTGTGAGAGGTTTCAGGTGGGTAAGTTGTTTTTCTACAGTAGTAAAACTTGTCATAGCCTTCATCTATACACCACTGCAAAGTTTCTACACACATTTCTGCACAGAATTATTCGTCACATTCTTCATCCTCTGGGGTTGGCTGGGACATTGAGTAAGTTGAGGAATGTTTAATAACATTTGAAAAGGGCTGTTTCCTTTGGAGAAGATACACACTTTGCTTAGTTACATGAAGAGCCTTTTGAACTAGACATCTACTTCACACTTGGCATGAACTCAAGCTTAGTATAAACGCACATACATCCACTCATTTGTATTAACCTGTTTGTTTACCCTCGTAAGTTTTATAACTTGTATATTTGAACAACTTCTAAGTATTCAAGGTCCAAACTGGAGGTCACCTTGAATAGAATAAATTGTACCTAAATCTTTTCAGTAATATGAGGAACAACTTGTAAAAAGTCACCTTTTTCAGCAATTTGTCATAAGCTTGAATAGACAACTGAAAAAAATATATTGCGTGAAGAATTTTTTGTTGTTGTTGTGGGTTTTTTTTCCCCCAAGACTGAAGTGCATGAAATGCCTGATGTACTGGGGAGTGATTTTGAAGTGGAGGACCTAGTGCTGTGCCACTACTTGCACTTGGAGACCAGCTGTGCCAGTTGCTGTATTGGAAGAAATGCCTGCTGTGAACCTAGTCTGCATGTGTTACTTAATTTCCTGAATTATCATATTCTCCTAATCAGCTTCTGAGTTAAGGACCAAAATTGAGGATCCAGGTGAGCAGCAAGGATTTAATGTCTAGAATGAAATAGTCTATTTTGTCATTTTATTGTTGTGCAATCTGGTACATTTATTCCATGTATCTTGTCTTAGCCACTGAACACTTCTTTTGATTCCACTTCATCTAATTGATCTAAATGATATTTCACAAGCTCAAGACACTTAAGCAGTTTTACAAGAATCAGATGAGGCCACATTTACCAAGGTTCTGCAAAATAAATAAATTTGCCAGCTCCAGTGAGTGGAAAAAGATGAATTGTTCAATATGAGCAATACATTTACTGGTTTTCTCAGTATATGTACTGTCCTTGAACTGGCCATGATTTGATGATAAATTTTTACATCTATGTAATCACTTGGATACAGATGCTTTGAAAATTAGTGCCTGATTTGGCACTACTGAGTAATGCTCACAGATTTTTTGACAGGATCAGGCCTGGATTAGGCCTGTAGGATTTTACTTGTTGTTTTATATACACCATAAAATATGCAGAGATTTAAGATTCATGCTGTAAGATTGTTCACAAAAATCACACAACTCTTTCCTTATCTATTTGAGTCAGTTTATGGGAAAAAATGCAGGATGAAAAATTGCTAGACCAGAATCAGACTTTTCCTGTGTTTGATGAAGCCATGCAGGGCAATATTTTTTTGGAAGAACTATAATGTTACCTAACGACTGTGAATGAAATCCTTGTTTATTGCCTATGAACATCTCATAAGACATAGTGTAAGTCCACAAATCTGAGATGGAATAAGTCCATTAAATGGATTTTGGATCATTTTATCTTTTGAATGGTAAATGAATCGTAAGATTGGATGGGTATGAATGCCTGACAATTTAATTACTCTAGTTTGGACAGTAGCATATAATAAACTGATACTACTTCTTGGCTGTACGAGTGTTTTAAGGTACTTCTGGTAATGTGCTGTAGTAGCATACTGAAATAATTTGAATGGTCTCTGATGTTATCTCAAATTTTCTTTTCGATGAACTCCTGCTGTTAAAAGAATGTTCCTATTTAAAAGATGACATCCACTGCCTGTCAGCACTAAGTGCATAATCAAATGCTTACTTATGGTTGCTAGAGCAAGCTTACCTGGGAGGTTTTGGGTACAGATGTGTGCACTGAGTCTACATCATATTTGCGCCAAGTCCTAGCTTTCTCTGCTGTTGAATTGCTTCACACATGTGGATAACAAGCCAGTGTGGGTGTATGGTGCTCAGGTCTGTGAAGTCTTGTCCTCCTGCACTTTTCCCTGTGCAGGGAAATAAGGATGAAGGGAGTGGAGTACCTCACATAACAAAACCCTCGCATGAGTGCTGAAGGTGACAAGTCATCAGCAGCTTAGGTTGCATTTTGGTTTATTCTCTGCTTTCAGTGTTCTGTGAATGAAAAGTACAGTGTTGAGGTGGTAACACCTTTACAGGCTCTCTAGAGGAGTGTTAAACTTTATCAGGAGAGAGACAGACAGGTCCTCTCAGTTCCCACTGACAAATTTGTTTCTGCGGTAGTGCCAGTGGTGACTTTTCCTTTTTCATTTTTTAAAGGGCATCAGAAGTTCCAAGCTTTTAAAAATTGGAAATGATGCCTTCAAAGATTGAGGTTTATTTAGATATTATAATTTGGGATTGTTTTTGCCTATATGTCTGTACACGAAAAATAAAACTATTCCTCCATGACAGGAGAGTTAGAAACTGAGTTCTTAAAAAAGAAAACAAAACATGGCAACATTTCTAGGAGCCAGATGTTGAGAGATTCTCTCTTTCCCATGAAATAGGATTTTTATTATATATTTGAAAATTGACCATTCGGAATCTTTTATTTTCATATTAAAAATGATAATTGGGGCCTTGATATCTGGGAACATTATTTTGCATGCACTAGCATCTAGTTCATTTGGCTATGTTATACTGTTTTGAGTTAGAATGGGGAGCAAGCAATCAAGTTCCCAAGTAAAATTTTTCTGGCAAACACATTGACTGTATTGGCAAGAGCACACTGAGCGAGTTGAGAGAAGTGATTCTTCACCTCTATTTGGCATTTATGAGGTCACGTCTAGTGTCATCTGTACAGATTTGGGTTCCCCAGCACAAGGACACTGACATAGTGGAATAGGTCCACTGAAGGGCCACCAGGACAATTGAGGAGCTGGAGTACATGACACATGAGGAGAGGTTGAGAGATCTGGGTTTCAGAGAGTCACAGAATGGTTGAGGTTTGGAAGGAACCTCTGGAGGTCATCTGGTCCAATACTCCTGCTCAAGCAGGGTGACCTAGTGCTGGTTGCCCAGAACCATGTCCTGATGGCTTTTGCATATCTCCAAGGTTGGAAGGTTGGATATTAGGAAAAAATTCTTCACCAAAAGGGTTGTCAAGCACTGGAACAGCCTGCCTAGGGAAGTGGTTGAGTCACCATCCCTGGAAGTATTTAAAAGACATGTGGTGCTTAAGTATGTGGTTTAGTGGTGGACTTGGTAGTACTAGGTTAATGGCTGGACTTGATGATCTTAATGGTGTTTTCCAACCCAAATCATTCTATGATTCTTTCAACTCTCCCTTCCAGTATTTATATACATTAATAAGATTCCCCTTGAACCTTCTTTTTTCCAGGCTGAACAGTCCCAGCTCTCACAGCCCTTCCTCCTATGGGAGATGCTGCAGTTCTTTAATCATCTTTGTAGCCTTTTGTTGGACTCTCTCCAGTATGTCCATGTCTCTGTTGTACTGAGCAGCCCGGAACCGGATACAAGTACTCCAGGTGTGGCCTTACCAGAGCTGGATGGCGGGGAAGGATCATCTACCTCAACCTGCTGGCAAGATTTTGCCTTCCACAGCCCAGGATACCAATAGCTTTCTTTGCAGCAAGGGCACATTTCTGGCTCATGTTCAACTTTTCTGCCAAGGTGCTTTCCAGCTGGGTCGCCCCCAGCATATATTGGTGCCTGGGGTTATTCTTTACCAGGTGAAGTACTTTCCACTTTCCATGTCCGTACATCAACAGTTTATCTATGAGAATCTTATGGGAGACAATGTCAAAATCCTTGCTGAAGTCCAGACATCCACTGAACTTCAGTAAATCCACTGCTCTTTTATCTACTTGGCCAGTCACTTTATTGTAGAAATTTATCAAGTTGGTCAAGCGTGACTTCCCCTTGGAGAAGCCATGCTGACTGCTGCTGCTGATTTCCTTGTCCTTAATGTGCCTGGAAATTGTTTCTAGGATTTTCAAGGAACTTTTTCTTCTGGGATTTGTTCAAAGAAGTCTAGGTTCAGAAATTAATCTTCTGTTTCTAGTTGCTTATTATTATGCTTATTAGACTGGGTGACCTCCACTGGTCACTTCCCATCTGAATTGCTGTTTTCCTATGTGGGGGCTAGCTGTTTTCCCATGTGGTGGCTAGCGGCTAGTGGTGGCTAGCCGGGCCAGACCAGTAGTGATGCACATTCTTTCAGGAGCTTTGCAAAACTATAAGATCAGTGGATCTATGCATGTCTGATTATAAGACCAGAGTACATACTGCCTCTGTGTAACATTGTTGTAGGGGAGTGGGCCTGTACTCTCTTTACTCTTTTTGACATAATGTAGACATCCACAAAAGGAACAGCCTGGTTATATGCATTTCCCTGTGCAGTGGGCAACTAGAAGCTGACCTCAGTGTAGGTGACGTCATACTCATTTCTCTGATGCTATAGCTTGTGTCCTCCTTTACATTTAGCAACAGTTTCTTACATTCTTCACTTCCCCCTGCCCCTTTATAAGATCAAAATAACTCCTATGGAACTATTGCAGACTTACTTCAGCATGTATGTTCTCTTTCCACACAGTATAGTGAGCAATGCCATGTATCTCAGTTTGACAGCAACTGTATTCAAAATACCAAAATCTGATAAAGAAAGCTCATGATATTCTGCTCCATCATATATGCTGTCTCTGATTCTGAAGTAACACAACCCGGCTATCCTGCATACTGTGGCTCCTGAGCTGAAGTAATTCTTCACAGTTGAACTTAACTACTGTATGTCATCTGTAATCCTCCTTGTATTTATTGTGCATTGTATTTTGACTACACATGTCTACCTTCCCTCCTTCCACTCTTTGTGATTGGCCTGGGTCAAGAACATAACACTGATGTCCTGTTTTCAGTACTTTGTAAACTGAGGCAACTGTCAAGGAAAGTAGGAGAGCACTAGTGAAATACACGGCTACTAAGGAGCATGAAGTTTAGCTCTATTGAAAACAGTCACTGCGAGAAAGAAACCTCAGTGGATTAACTCTCGGGGGTCCACTCAATGTCCATTTCACTCAAGCACCCATAGTCTAGAAGTCCTTGCATAGCATTAGAGATTAACCCAGATGAAATTATCCACTTCCTGGAATTTTAGCACCCTGCTTATCGTCATGGTTTCATTTGAACTCTGCCAGTAGCACACATGCATTCTACTTTTTAAAAGAATTTGCTATCTTCAAAAGCCAATATCTGTTTTAAACAAAGGAATAACAGAGATTACATGGCAACTGTTTATATATTTACTAATTTAAATAACCTATAATTATTTTGAACACAATTATTTTTTATGCTGTTTTAACATTGGGTAGAACAGCAGATCACTCTGATAATCAATGTTATTTTCTTGTCTTGGTTGAATACAACCTCAAATTACAAATTTGTCATTTGTTTAGTTTTCTAATATTCAGCTTATGAGTAAACATGCACTCTGCAAAAAACATGCAGTGTTTAAATGTTAATAGTAAATTGGGCTAAAACTGGCCTCAGTATTATGCCATTGAAACATGGATTTAACCTGCTTTGATAACTGTTCCATGGCCTGTCAATATGACAAAATATCAGTAGGTAATATAATCAAGCTTTTATTCTGAAAAAAAAAAGGAAGGTTTTTTTGGTGTAATTTATAATAATATTAAGGAGTATAAGATATAAAGGGAAACCTGCTTAATGTTTTACATTTACATTTAAATCCACCTATCTTTTCTGTGTTTTTCATAAATATCCTTGACATTTTGGTTTAATTATGAAAGATGTTTTTGTTTAAATCATTGTGTTACCCTCTTAGCCCAACTTGTCCTATTCTATCTCCTTCTCCTATATGATCCAGAAATGAAGTCAAAATGCCAAGGTGTAAAATCTCTACAATTTCCATGGCAACAGAGATATGATTTAGTGAATACAGGATTTTTTTCTTCTAGAGAAAATGAGAGAAAAAAAATCCCTTCCTTTTTCAAATACTGTTTCATTTTATTTCAAGGTATGGAATTTGATATGAGGTTTTAAGTTATATCATTGCAGTATAATATCTTGTTGGACAAAACATAATAACAACTTGCTTGTTCAGTACCCAAATGGAAATCTTCTGTGTAGAAACTAACACGCTCAAGAAAGGAGAGGCAGTGAATTAGCAGCTGATGTGCTCCTCTCTGAGTCTTCATTGAATCCCTGCCTCTGCAAGAAGATATGGAGGATATGGCAAAAGGCATGTTCTCCAGGGTGCCATCTATAACTGTGGTTTTATGAATACACGATCGACGTGCTTTAAAAAGGAGCCTTATCATGCCTGGCTTTTTGATAATTCTTACACAAGCTGTGCTTCCTGTAAATCTAATTCTGCAAAAATGCAGTAACTCAAGCTAAAATATGTTTAATATCATGCACTGGAGTTTTCCCAATATCTTGCAGCTGGGGAAAACACATGGGTCTTGCAGTTCAATAAACTGAGAGTATTATTGACCAAGAGGATGGGAAGTGAATTCCAAAGATGAGGCAGTTTTTAGCTAATTAAAGGTCCCATGGTACTATATGCAAGAGTAGGAACATCTGCTACTGTGTCCTAGTCAAATTACAGGTTTGGTAATTACTTTCTGCTTAATTGAGCTCCTGATTAATTTTAGCTGTATTTAAGTATTTGTCATGCCTTTCCGTATTTTGTTGCTGCTGTCAGTTCAGTGGAGTGAGCCACTGGTGAGACAATGGTTCCTCTGCTTTGGCTTGTGCTATATGTGCTGTCCGTGGACTATATATGTATAGTTCAGAGGAGCACGTGGGGATTGTGAAAGTCAATTTGTGTTGGATTGTTGTAGGCAGTAGACAAAAGCACGGCTTTAAACATATTACTTGACTGAGATCTGTGTACTACAGAAGGACAACAGCAGTTCTCCCAGAGAAAAACGAGGACTCTACTGAATAAATCTCTTGTGCCCCACTGACCCCTTCCCCCCATTTACAAAGGATCTATTTATATGAATTATTTTAACTGTTATGATGTACAAATGCAGCAGTTCTATTTGCTTTAAAAGGCATCATTAAAGTGTATTCCAGATGACTGCATAGCGTGTTTCTTATAATGAATTTAAAATTCCATTTACAAATAGGAGTAATCCAAACCTTATATAATATCTGATGGAAAAATGATAGGGATATTTACTAGATTATCTGCCAAAACACAGAAATAATTTAAGAGCATACCACTGTTTTCTTCTTTTCCAGTTGCTTAGTATATTCCAGCTGTAGGTCCATACTGACCTGTGAAAAGTATGCTTGTGTGATGCATTTTGTAATGGTAGATATAAGTACGCATAGATAGTTATACATAAATATGAATATATTTTAGAAGGAAAAAAGTGAAACATCTATATGGTATGATAATCACATATGGGATTACGTGAGAAATGTGGCAGACTGACAGTATGCAAGTCATTTGGTGTGATCACTGTAGTCTTGATAGTATCTTTAAGGGGACTTCTGTTGTGCTAAACTAAGTGAGTATCAGCTTTCACCAACTGTGCCCGACAATAGATTGTGGCTAAGTCTGACAAGGCCCCTGGGAAAGAGTGCTGCCCTCTGTCACCATATGGCCTGGAAAGGGTTTCATACCTGTTACAATATCCTGAGGAGGGGGATTCATTGCTAAATCTATGCAGGCTCATTCCTAATCCCACGAAGCTAATGATCTGTGAAGGATATCTTAAAGATGCTTACTGTGAATAAGCGCATTACTTGGACGGTCAGATGTAGGGTTTTTTCCTTGTATTAGTTTTCATTATGCAATGATTACACTCCTCCACTGAGAATACACTATCAAAAATGTTGAAAGAATTGCTGAACTTCTCTTGCAATTCATAAATATCAGTTGAAACTAAATTTATTGATCTCACTGGTATTTTAGGATTTATCAACAAATAGATATGTTATTTCCTACATTGAAAGCAATTTCCATGAGAAAAAAAAAAAATAATTCTGGTTTCTAACAAACACTTTCAAATTTGCACATAATGCAGAATGATATCAAGCTCCATTCATTTTAACTAGAAATTTTTTCCTTATGGTATGTGTAATTTTGATCTCTCGTCCAAATAACCTGTTTAACCCCCATATCATTGCAAAGTATTTAACTTAATGTAATTCTCAGTTTTCAAGATATTTGCTCGCTATAACTTTAGTATGGCTGAAAGAAATAGTTTACAATTCACTATTCTGCTTATATATCAGTACAAAGAACTCCCTTTTTTTTTTTTGCCCATGTATCTGCAATAAGATGCAGCTATAAGTTTAGATTACTGCATATATTCAGACTCTGAGTTTATTTGTAGATATCTCCACAAGTACGCGTATGACAAAAGGTTCAGATATGAATTTGAGGAATCCAAAGGGATGCTAAACTCTTCTCCCACACCCACTAGCGCTGCCCAATGTGGTACCTCTATCCCAACCAAGGAACATGTCTGCATGGCAATCCCATCTCTGTATTCCCCTTCCCAGTCCCCTACTTGATAGATACGAAGTACCTGAAGTATCTAAAAATCTACTCCGAAAGATAAGCATTTGAATAAAGAGATTTACGAACATGATGTGTAGGTATGTATGCTTGAAATGAAGAACACCCAGACTGTCACCCTGTAAGAAGGTACGGTTACAGCTTACCTTTTCTTTCTCTTTGCCAGCTGGGCACATTTTAGTGTCAGATGTTTTTGTTATACAAAGCTATTCAAAGGAAAAATATTTCCTACAGAGAAGTTGGAGTTAGCAGCAGCAGGAGTTTATTAAACAGTTCTTAATTATTGGTGTGGCTGCTTTTAATTCTCTGAAATCTGTCTCGGGACATTGACCTTTACTGGGCAGGGAGGAAATGATAATATCAAATCAAGGCACTGGAGCTGGACAAAATAGCAATTGTATATACTTGTAATACTTGGGAGGAAAAATTCTTGGAGAATAAAATGTTTGTAATGCTCCTGACTAGAGAAATTGAACTTGTTTTTAAAACTGTAAAAGTTAAAGCAGAGTTTCGTAACCGAGTCAAGAGGATGCCACTTCTGTGATCGAGATGTGATCTGATACTCTCTTTATGGAAACTCAAGAACTGGAGCTCTTAGAGAATGTAATTATTGAATAACGTCAATTTAAGTGAATGAGAGAATGCAAATCCTCAGATCACCTTGCCCTTCAAACAATACTCCACCTGCGTGACTCTTCCCCTCACTTTCTCTTTGGATGTCTGGGATTGGGTCAGAGGGACCAGGAGGAATAAAAGCCCAGTGATCTGTATGAAGAGCATCAGGTTCAAGAGGATGAGATTTGATGAGGGATGAGGAGCCTTCCAGGAGCAGTTCCTTCTCCTGGCCAACCTAAATTACATTACTTCCCATGGCTCACCAGGAGAGCGTGTGTTGTTTCCCTCTATAACTCATTGAAAGCATTAAAAGTTGTTGTGGATATAAAAGGTATTCTGACCTGATAGCATTCTCTGAAAATCCTATTCAATAAATTAGCCAGGAGAGGAGCAGGCCTTTCAGGAGTCTAATCTTTTCGATAATGATCTTCTGAAGTCATTGGTTCACATCAAAAGAAGCAGATGGTCACAGTTCCAAGATAGAACTGTTCACCCCCCTGTGTACATGTTGTTCCATCTTCCAGCCCTTGGATATGTCCAGCTAAATGGTACCTTTTGGAGAAAGCTGTGGACCCTGGCTCTTTGCTCACTGACCTATACAGTGGCTGGAGCTCTGCTGCTCTTGAAAGCAAGTCTGCCCCGCAACCTTTGCTATCTGCAGCTGTCACACATAATGTGAGCCACCACAGAGAAAGCCCTGTGTGTTGTGAATCATGGTGCACTCAACCAGGATTCAGAAGGTTATGGGATGAAAAAGATAAAATATCTACAGATGACTTAATTTTTGGTAAAGTCAATGGGCAGTCAGCACCCTTGAATGCTTATTTTTAAAAAGCAGCTCAAAAGATGCCCTAATCCTCTCCCTGCCATTCTCTGGCATACAGTACACTGACAAAAGCCACAGACATAAATACTCTTTAAAGGCAAGCAGGGCTAAGTCAATCACCTAACCAAGCAGAGAAAAAAACCCAACCCACCACAATATGAGAAAAGTATGTAGTTGATTAAACTGAGTTATTTCTAATCTCGATTTGTACTTGATTATACATTACATTACAATTTGAAAGAAAAAGAGGATGTTAACATAACAGCCCAGTAGGTGTTTCTAGAGGACAACAACATGTTTATTATGATCACCTACTTGCGTGTTTATAATGCCCCAACTGAGACTGACTGACCTTGGGAGAAGTCCTAGTCTGGCTTCAATGGGAAATGACACAATTTGCTAAACAACCTTACTCTAAAAAATTACATACAGGTCAAGAGCTGGGACACAAAGAAGCAGAATCAAGGATAGAACTTGACGAATTCCAAGAATAGTTTCCTTGTCTGAACTTTCAGATGATTTAGGACAATTGACTGAGTACAAAGAACCAGTCCAGAAAATCAGCAATGAAATACTTTATTTTCAGAATGCCAATGCAGTTTATTTCTGACCATGGGTACTGTGGTAGCACGGTACAGCAGTTTTGCCGCACAGAGGCACCTGTGCGTTCAGACAGGTACACAGTGCCTGGGAGCCCAGGGCTGCTCTTGCACTAAGGAATCAGAAGTGAGAGTTGGGTCTCAGTGTTTGTCACCCTTGATGTTTTTACTCTATATTTCCTACAAACAGGCAGATTAAGTTAGAAGAAATTCCAGCATTGGATGTATGGATGCCTTTGGTTTTCCTTTCTATTTTCTGTTCTTTTGCTTTAAATAGTCAATCTTTTTCTTGACATGCCTCTGGAATATTATGCATTTGAGTTCTATTATCTCTTTTGTCTTCTTTATTCCTATTAATTCGGCTTCTCCAAATCCATCAGACACCTCTGGCATTAACTTGTGCTTTCCCCCCACCTCAAACTAAGCTTAGATGTCACACTATAAGGTGCACTCTACTAGAGGTTTGATTTGGTGGACCAAAAGATTATAGTACTATAAGTTAAATGACTAGGTCCACAATTTATTGTACTTGTTCTTTCTTTGTTCATCACAGGGAAATATAGATTTGATGTTATTTCTGATAGATAAATTATATTATGGAAAATTGCTAGATAAATGATTTTTTCTTGGTTTTAAGCAGGATCACTATGGTAGTTGAAAGATATCAAATAAAAAAAAAAATAAGAGTGCAGAATTAGTGAACTAGTACAAATATCAAATTGTGCTTTCCTTAAAAACCCAACTGCACAAAACATTCCTCCCTATATTGTAACACCCTAAACCATACTCTGATATTTAATAAGTAAATAAGACAATGTCATCATTCTGATGTGTGTTAAGATGGTTTTAAAATGAAAGCATTTTTAGGCCATCAGTCATTATTGATATCAGGAATTTTGTGCCGCTGCCCTGCATGTGTAAGGAGTACCGTCCCATGTGT
>VXBL01001159.1:20957-47006 GCA_013400195.1 Aramus guarauna | reverse complement strand
TAACCTAAAGTTGTCCCCCTCCCCTCCCCCCCCCCCCCCGGCCCCCGGTTTCCTTATTTCATTGTTCAATGGCAATGTCAGGGATGCTTTGCACTGTTAACTGAATTCTTTAAACAAAAATTTCCACATCTAACCATAGATCTCACACGGGTCCAAAGAGAGAAGCACAGCAGTACAGTTAAAAGCCTAGCTGAGAAGATTATATGAGGATTAAGGATTCAGGGTCATCCAAAAATGGGGACACTGATAGGAAAAAGGGAACCTAAACAGAAGGAAATGATTTCATCTGATCCATAAGGGAATCAGGCTGTAGTATTTAAAACCACAAAAACTGTGAGTAATCTTCTAAACTAAGACTGTGGAGAGAGAGCAGTGAAAAAAACACATTTTCAGGGTTCTGTTGCTGGTAGTGATGCAGATGTGAGAAGGACATGCAGGAAAAATTGGAGGTTGCAATTAGTCAAATAGGAAATAGAAAATAAAGTGCCATTTCAAATATGATTACAGGAATGGAGAACCAAAATTCTTTGGGTACAGGTGCTTTTCCATGAATGATAGAAATTTAAGAAATAAAGACAGAAGAACTTGAATGTCTAGCCCTTCATGAGGACATCACTGTATACATAAGAGAATCTTGGTAAAGGAAGACAGTCAATGAAAACCTGCAATACTAAAACGTAAAGTAAACAGAAAATACAGAATAGGCCATAATAAGAGTGGATTAGTGCTGTAAGGCAAGGGATCATAGAATCAAATGATACTAAATAACTGTTCACCTAAATAAGTAAAGAAGAATCTATACATTAATATTTCAACTTATTTGGAGAAACTAGGGAGTGAGGTGGTGACATTAAGTATGCCAAGGGAGGTCAGAGAAGTTAAAAAGGGAGAAAAGTAACTGTGATGAGAGACTTTAATTACAGCCATGTTGGCTGGGCAAATGTCATAGCAAGACCCAGGGTATCAATTCAGGTTGATGATGATGACACTACAGCCGTCTCATGGAATGGCTGATGAGGGAGTTCACGAAGAAAAGGCATCTCTCAAAATGATGATTAATATCATGCAGAATCTCATTACAGGTGAAAATTCAAATTTAATATCTGTGTGGCCTCTGTAAAGTCCCTTCTTACCTACTGAAAGTGTAAGCAAGGACGAATAAGGGTGATCCACTTGACAGTACTTTGGGATTTTGAAAAGATTTTTGACAAAGTCCCCCACCAAAGAGTTTTAAGGAAAGTAAGGAGTTATGGGATAAGAGGGAAGGACCTTGCCTTGATAATTAAATGAAAGACAGAAAATGTGAGGTAGAAGCAAAAACTTACTTGTCACAGTGGAGAAAATNTTTTACATTAAACAGAATTGGTTAAAACAGTCAGAATCAATAATAGAATCAGAACTCCCACAAATGCTCACACCACTAAGCACTAACCATGTTTTCTTATTTTCTTTCCCTTTTTTCTCTCTGTCTCTTCTCCACCTCTTCTGAAATTTTTTTATACATACATATATAACTCTTCAAAAAATATAAATAATTCATTTAATCAAAATAACAAACAACTTTGTGATGAAAAATATTTTCTGGGAGATGGGAAATGTAAATTTAAGTCTCCTTAGGTTAAATAGGAAGCCTAATCTAAACTTCTTGATTAGTCACCATTAGTCTAGCTTGAAAAATATGAGTACAATGTCTCCCTTTTAAAAGAAGACCATGAACCCTTCCCATTTCTCTGAAGGAAATGCTGTAGTCATCTTTCTTCAGAGATGTCACTGGGATCTGGATCAAGGCAGGTAGAAATGGACACATCACCTCTGAAAGCAGGTGGATCTACCAAAAGACACAGGTTGCTCTATGCAATTTCTTATAGTCTGCTGTGACTTCTGTGTCCTACCTTGCACTGGAGTCTGTATCCTCTCTACATATACTACAGAGATTTATTTTTGCTGAAGTAAACCTATGATTTTAACACTTGCAACATGCTCATGAGAGAAATTAGCAGAAGTAAACAGCATTCACCTGCCTATTCTCAATTTAATAAGGTAATGAACTGTATTTAAATCTTAGGTATTGCAGTATGAACTTTCAGCTTATTTAAAATCTTCACAAGATCTAGCTCTAAATCAAGATTGATCATCCTTCTAATTTAACCACAGGTTCTTGAGATAGATACCAGTTTTATGTAATGTTGTTGAAGGTATCTAGAATTGATGACTAGCCTGAAAGAGAATGTTTCCATCCAATGTTTCTATAAAACTGTGAGTAAAAGATCCAGTGTGTACTGCACAACAACATAGTAAACACATTAATGAATTATGAATCATTTACCCCACAGATACAAGCATATAATTCTCAAGAAAAAAAGAAGATGCATACTGCAGCCATGGAGGAAACAGTCATTTGTCCTAATCAGATAGGAATTTCTTGGAGAACATCGAGGAAAGTGAAATATGAAATTTGGATCATAGGAAAATATTCAGTTGTTATGTGACTTTCCAGGTCAATCCTATAGAGATGAAACCAGTGCTGATCTCCAAATTTCTTGGTACTCAAATTTTAATAGAATTTTCTCATTTGGTCCAATGCTGTAATGATCTTGCATATTATACCAATATATTTAAAAGTTCTGTACCAAATTTTTTGTCAACTCTTATAGAAAATCATTAGAGTGCTTAAAATAATCAGGATCACAGCAAGCAGTTTATGAAGAAATTGTTAGAGTAACAGTACTTAACGAGAGAAATTGCCATATCAAATTAAACAAATTTAGGAAATAATAAATCACTTTAAACATGACACATTAGGGATTTGCAATGGCTTAGTGATACCATTGTTAAACAGAATCAACTAAATTAGCTGAAACAAACTGATTCCTTTGTTTTGTTTTCCTGTGTCACCCATTGTCTCCTCCATCTAGTCCTTGACAGAAGCACAGGCAGAATTTGAGCTACCAGAAAGATTATTAAAGGAATGCATAGAGCTGTTTTGAGGTAAAACCATATTTATGGCAGACATGCAGGATGATGCTGCAGCAAAATGCGCTCCAGTGGAAAACTAAAAAAAGCAATTATGAGTCCTTTTACGAGCACTTTTATGAGACCTGTTATTTTACAAAAGGAAGCTCCAATCCTCTCCTATAAACTTCCTTCCATTTGGAAAAAGTGCTACTTTCCATACCGTAACAAGAGCAGGTGCCCTGTTAGACCAGCACAGTGCTGGTATGTGTTTTGGCAGGTACAATGAGCAATACTCTACCATGAAAGATTACCTTCTGACTAATGATGATCACTATAAACAGTTGGGTGCTATTTGACTGCGTGGATGGTGGTCCCACCTAGCTGACAGCCCATGCATATGTTTTATCTCATCTTGCCTTTCAAACCATGCATGAAGTTAGACAGAGAGTTGGAAGAAGCTTCAGAAAGTTATGAGGAAGGAAATGATGAATAGTGGGCTATTAAATGATATTGCAACAAATAAAGCATAAATACAGGCTTTTATCATCGCCTGAGTTTATCTATGACAGAGAAGACCTTTTTGAAGCTGTATTTGGGAGCTAAAAAATGAACTGCTTGACACATAAAGATAACAAGAAGCTTCATCCAGATTCTCATTCTTTGGCCTGTTGAGAATGCCCTGAAATATCCAGCTGAAATCTTGATAGGTGTTGTAGGAGGTTTTGAGTATATTTTTTCAGTATTTTCACCTGTATGCAATAGATTCCATGCAAAAATTCCCTGCCTTGCCTACATTGAGAATTTTGAAACAATTCACATTATTTCCATCCTTGAGCCAGTCTTGGAGCAGATGTCATCCATTTTTAGGAATCGGTGTATTTGTACATCAGGACAGACCTTTGCACTGTACATTCTTCAGGCTACAGGGCTTCTTTACTTGCGTGCTCTCCGGCCTGCATGATATGCAAGGAACCATGTTAGTGTAAACTGCTACTATCACTGTTAATAACTATGAAATAGTATTTCCAACAGTTAAATCCATCAGTTTTAGCATGTAAAAAGCTTTGGTCCATATTTGCAAGAAATGCATTCCTTTCAGTCAAGGTATGAGCACAGGCCTGCACAAAACAATTCATTCAGAATTTCGTCTGTATGTTTTATAATCAATGTTCTTGCCAAGCACATTTCTGGAGGTTTATGTGAGTTTAGTAAACACCTTCATGAAAGTGAAGTCATGTGGCCTTTCAGACACCTTAAAATTTTTAAATCAATGTACACTAATCAGACACCTGATTTTACACACCAGCAGACTGACACTCTTTCTCTCTCTCTGTCTCTTTCTCGCATTTTCTTGCTTCCTTGATGNAAAAAAAAAAAAAAATCATTTAGTTGTTTCATACACATAAATAGAAACCTGTATTCGAGGTGCTCTTGAACACATTATGCAAGCAGAGTCATAGAGACTCCTGCAATTATTTCTAGTGGATATAATGTGTTTCCANATGTCATCCATTTTTAGGAATCGGTGTATTTGTACATCAGGACAGACCTTTGCACTGTACATTCTTCAGGCTACAGGGCTTCTTTACTTGCGTGCTCTCCGGCCTGCATGATATGCAAGGAACCATGTTAGTGTAAACTGCTACTATCACTGTTAATAACTATGAAATAGTATTTCCAACAGTTAAATCCATCAGTTTTAGCATGTAAAAAGCTTTGGTCCATATTTGCAAGAAATGCATTCCTTTCAGTCAAGGTATGAGCACAGGCCTGCACAAAACAATTCATTCAGAATTTCGTCTGTATGTTTTATAATCAATGTTCTTGCCAAGCACATTTCTGGAGGTTTATGTGAGTTTAGTAAACACCTTCATGAAAGTGAAGTCATGTGGCCTTTCAGACACCTTAAAATTTTTAAATCAATGTACACTAATCAGACACCTGATTTTACACACCAGCAGACTGACACTCTTTCTCTCTCTCTGTCTCTTTCTCGCATTTTCTTGCTTCCTTGATGACTTTGTATTTTTTTTTCCAGTAGATTCAGGGAAGATCTTGGCATAACAACCTTCTTATTATATCATCAACTCCGCAACTATGCTGATTTTATGACTTTTTATTACCCACCAGTCTGTGGCATTATTCACCTCATTTGTTTTCTACTTGTGCTAAATTTTGAGATAAATTTTATTTGCAGGTTCACAACAAAAAATACAAATGAGGAGTAGAAATCTTGGAAATCTAAAAGTCTTTTTGTTTTTCTAGGAGTAGAAAAAACGAACATAAGCCAAGATTTTTGCCCACAGTGAAACTGGCACCTTGGCTAATAATACAATTACATGTCCTTCATGAAGAAGTGAGTGATTTTGTCATGTAGTTATTGAAAATTGATGCAAAGCTTTCTGCTTTTTGACATTCAATGTTTTTCTTCTATCTATTAGATAGATCCTTTTAGAAGACCAAAAAAAAAAAAAAAAATCATTTAGTTGTTTCATACACATAAATAGAAACCTGTATTCGAGGTGCTCTTGAACACATTATGCAAGCAGAGTCATAGAGACTCCTGCAATTATTTCTAGTGGATATAATGTGTTTCCAAAAAAATAAAAGGCTGAAATCTGTTTTTAGAAACCTGAGATTTGTAAAACATATACTATGTGAAACTTTCTGGAGTGAGTCTTTGTTCCTGAGTGTTTTTGTCTATCATGTTACCCTCTTCTCCCTCACAACTCACAAAGTAGTAAGAAAGGCTAAAGTGTAACAGCAATAGCATTCACAGAGACCTGACTGAAATGCATGATACCTAACACAGGATTGATCTTGACCTTTGGGGATTTGTTTTACCAGTTAGTCTAAACTGCAGTTTAGAAAAGTTATGTTTTATCATATTCTGTATTTTAGACTTTTCTAAATGATTCAAACATAAAATGTTGCAATAGTTGCTTTTTCTGGTGGAAATGGGCTTATTTGGAAGCATATTAAAAGAGATAATTCTCTACTAAAAAAAAGGAACTCCTATAGATTCTCATGAAAAACTCCTACAAGAATTCTTGCTTTTAAATTATGAGCCTATCTGATATAACACATTTTAATGCTGAAGTGCATCAAAGAGGGTGTAAGCTTTTAAATATTGAAGTTCGTATTAGAATCAGATATCTCTGTAGACAACATCCATACTACAACACTATTATGCCTTTTAAGGAAGTGGATGCAGTTCAGAGGGAAAATGTATCAAAATGCAGTTGATTTTTCAGGTCAAAATCCTGGGTAAGGAGGAGGTAAGGCTCAGATAGACAATATCATAACCTCCTTAGTGTTCAGGTCACCTTCAATATTAAGGGTCATGGAGAATCATGCAGGTCTTTCAGATCCTCAGGTGAAATTGTGTCAGGCCATTCAATATACATGTCTGCAAATTTTTACGTGCTTCCTACTATGGCGATGGTTTCAAATATCACAGTGGGAATAGTAACCATGATATATGATCACTCATCATTTTATAGAATCATAGAATGGTTTGGGTGGGAAGGAACCTTAAAGATCCTCTAGTTCCAACCCTCCTGCCATGGGCAGGGACACCCTCCACTAGACCAGGTTGTCCAAAACCCCATCCAGCCTGGCTTGAACACTTCTAGGGATTTTGTTGCCTGTCTTTATTGTTTGGGGGTTTGTTGGGTTTTTTGTTTGTTTGTTTGTTCTGTTTCTTTTTATTGGGAGTAAAATCTGTTTTCATAATCATACCTATATGTCATATCCAAAACATAGCCCCATACTAGCTACTATGAAGAAAATTAGCCCTCTCAGCTGAAACCAGGACACTATAAAAATGTTAAAAATGTAAAAAAATTATAAATACATATGCTTTTAAAATTGTAACTAATGAATGGGAGAAATAATAAAGTCTAGAAATTCTAACCCAACTCCTCAGATTTTGTTTTTTATTTTAGCATTGTAAGCATCAAAAAGTGGAAAAGCTAGAACTTTGCTTTGAAAACCAGTTAGAATTATTATATTCCAAATGAATATAGACGTGCAAAAAGGCTTATCTGCACAGGTGGTTCTTGTACAGGAAGCAGAATTATACACAGTTTACAAAAGGTCACAAAGGAATAAATGCAATTCTTTTTGAACTTGACAATAATTTATTAGAGCTTTGCTTATTTTAAGTAACAAAATGGCACACTAAAGCTTCAGAATTCTCTTTTGTATACATTCATTTCACCATCTCGACTCGGTCTGAGAATAAACTGTCCATAGTGAAAAACAAGGAAGTCAGTGCTGAAAGGCAGTTAGTTAACCCTTTGGGCAAAATTTTGAGGTGAAGTTGCAAGACCCGACAATTTGTTATATTCTCTTTTCCTTTCTTTCTCTTTCTAAAGTCGCAATAAGAAAAGACATGTGTTTCGCTGTTTTGCTCCAGCCTGTACTGTTATATGCTAGTAGCATATGAGGATAATTCGATGGGAAGAAATTAACGTACTGCTTTTTAATCCACAGGCATTATTTATAGTTGACTTGAAGAATGTTTTTTCATGCTAAAGTCACAGCTGATTCCAATTAGTAGTGGTGAGAAGAAACTGGCCTGTATATTAGAGAAAATTTCAGAAATCTTACTTTGACTGTAATGGCTGCATGCCAGCCAACATTAATGACTTCCACTTCTACTGTCTGATTTACACACATGCACAGAGGTTGAAGAACTGAGCTCTGTCGCATTTAAGTTTGGACGCAGGACACAAAGTATGTATCCAGGTTTTGAAGAACATCTAATGTGTGTGTGAGGAACAGTAAAGATACTGTCACTCGTTGGTAGTTGTGAAGACTGTAGCTCCATAGAAACAAATTTGCTCACACCACGTACTGTAAGATTTATAAACAAGTCACGCCTTTAGGATTTTGGCTTGGTATACGTGGGCTACTTCTATCCCACCCTGTTAAGTTTCCCAGTAAAGGTGCCAAGCCTCGAGTACATAACCTCCATGCAAATTTCACTAGTAATGTCTAGCCATGGACATGTCCTCAAAGTATTGGAGAGGTGGAACCTTTGGGAATCCCAGCCATCCCAAAAGCTCCTGCTCCAATATTTACTACATGGCCTGCATCCCACTCATCAGCTCAAGCACGGCCTTCTGGCCAGGGCAGCCCTGCCTTAGGCAACTTAGAACCATGCTGTTTTGCCATTAAGAGTGTGATGCAACAAGATAATGGCAATACATGAGAAGCTGCAAATGCATCATGTAGGCTGTGATACCTGGTTACTATCACAGGAGCAATAATGTACTGGCGATCAGTGGTCGCAGGCTGGGCTACCACAGGGTGCCTGTAAACCTTGCAACTAAACTCAGGCTCGTCTTGATTTTTACATTGTTAGAACCCACTGTAGAGATCACAGGTTCTTGCACAGATTCAATTAATTGGATGGAAATTTCAGGTTCAAAGGTAATTTTTGGTTGCCTCTGCCAGGAAACTCTGTGCCAACATATTTTGAAAAATTAGCTTACTAGTTCCCAGAAGAGAAGCCAATGGCACACACCCTCTCGATGGTGGGCACAATGCCCAAGGCACATTGATTCATGACATAGCAGTTTGATAGCTGCAAGTTTATCACTGATGTGACTTTAAAAGAACTTCAGAATAGTGTACTTTTCCTGTACATTTATTATTGTCATTCAGTACAGGTCATATCACAGGAACCCTATGGGTCGGTGCTGATAACCTTTTCCTCTGACCAACTATTTTTGTTCTGTTTCCTATATTTCAGTAAATTCTTAATCTATACAAGCCCATGACAATGTAATTCCTTTTAAGAATCTTTGATAAGGAACTGTGCCAAAAGCTGCCTGGATATTCAAAAGGAATTAATTTTCAGCTGTGAAAATGGCCCACCTTCCTTTACACCTCAATCATCTATTGTCCCTGCAGACTCTCTGGTAAGCTTCCTACTTCTGAAGTGTTGCTTGTGACCTATGTCATTAAAATTCCTTGTTTAACTTATCAGAATTAATGCTCCCCTTCGCCCCGGCCCCCCTTCTTATTTTGACATGATTTCTGCTTTTTGAAGATTTGTATATTTTTTATTCCTAAATACTTCCTTTACATTGCTTTAAACACATCAGCTCTTTTTAGTTCTTTTAAACATTTTCGGGTGGATAATAGAACCTACTTTGACAATTACTTTGGGTATCCAATATGGTGTATTTAAATTAAAAGAAAAAGAGTAATCTGAAAGGATTTTAGAAGTTTTGCTGATTTTTATTTTCCATTACTTTTGAAAAGAATTGAAACATTTTCTTTCCTATACTGCTTGGCTTTCTGGGTAGTCTTTCACTATGTTTCTTCTTGATACATGGTGAGGGAATGCCCTGATGAGGACTTCTTGGGTGATTCTGTGTTCAAGCCAGACCTTTTTTTTTCCAGCCTCACTTGAGAAGAAGTTCACCTCCTTAACCTAACCAGCCAGGGCTTCATTGATCTTTGGTGCATTCTCTGACTGAAAGTGTTAAGCGCAAGTTGGCAGCAACATCCCTGTACAGCTTCCACTTCCAGAACCTGATGAAAATGCAATGCTGTCCTTTGGACATTTTGGATTACTACCTACTTGCTGCAGGAGAGCAGACACCGTACAGGAGCATCATTATTTCTTATGAATGGTAGCATTTATAAACTCTTTTTGCCGCTGACAGAGTCCAAGTGTGTAACAACACTAGGGTGGAGCAAAGAGGGGTGACACCATGGGGCACGCATTCTGGAGGAATGTATTGACTACAAGGATTGCAAGGACACACTGGAAGCATATAAGACCCAGATAACACCTTCTGGCATGGGCACACTCTCTGCCATGCACTGCAGGAGCTGGACAGTGTAAAAAGCCAGGAAATTAAAACCTGAGGACACCTTTGGGAGCAATCGTTCAGCACAGTGTATACCCACTTTTTTCCAGAGCTTAGCAGCCGTAATTGAAGATCATATTAAAAACAAACAAAAATTTTCCAAACTTATATCCCATTTATTTCAAAAATCATAATTTTCAAACAGTATCAAAACCTGCATCTGCCAGTAGTTCTGAAAATCTGTCTTGTAAAAGAGTTTCTGGATATTGGACTTCAAGAAAAAGTCTGCCTTTCTTTCAGGTGCAAGAGTCATCTGGAAATTTACTCCAAGCTGGAGGTTTTGAACCATTGAAAAGTCAGGGACATTTAGTTTTTTAAAAATGCAAATTTAAAGAAAGAAAAGTTGTCGCTCCATGCTGTAGCTCTCAAAAACAAGACAATTGAATAATGAGCATATTTTTTTCTGAGTCATTGCAGAAATGCAGAAACCACCCCTAAATCCTTTCTGTGAATCAGGTTCCTGTTCATGACAGTTTAGCATCACTGTGAGGTTTGGGAAGATTTCCCCTCAGTGAAGGGAAAAAAAGAGCTCAGGTTTGGTTTTAGCTGCAGTCCTTTATATTTCACAGAGGGACAACACATGACTTACCTCCAGCAGGTATGAACTGTTTCCTGGTAGCAGAAATGATTCACCTGATAGAAGCAATGAATGGCTCTGACTTTACATGTAGCGTAGAGCTACAGAGCTGAGAAACTCATTTGGGCGAGTGTCAGAGAGGGAAGAAGCCTTCTCCAGAAATCACCACCGCAGTCACAGTTCACCTGATCTCTTCCACCAAAGCACTAGCTTCCCCCTTTCCTAGCACCGTCCCTTCTTCTTTGTTCTCCTTTGTAACACCCTGTTTCGTTTTGTTAATTTGGACTATCCTTGTGGTGCTTGAAATTGTGGCAGAACACACCTTTGATTTGCCCCTGCTTTCTGCTCTGCTCAGCCAGCTGTCACACAGAGTTATGATAATCACCAGGCTTCATCATATGTGCCTGAAAAACAGACCAAAAGCAGTAAAATATCACTCACACCAGCAATATGCTTTGTTTAGGAATCTGCAAAAGGTTGAGGGTTTGCTCTAAATTTTTAACAAGTCAGTAGTTTTAATAGTCTCTGTGGGTTTGGTAGAAAAGAAACACGTTGCTTTATCTTGTTTCTTTTGGTCCAACCAAGAAGCAGAGATTTCCCTGCAAATCTGTCGACCTGCCCTCCCTAATTCTCCAGCACCCCGGCACTTCCCAGAATGTCCCATCGGTTGCTTGTCATGTGGCTGAGCAGCTGTGAGGCTGTCCAAGCAGTGCAACATCCCACAAAGACAACCGTACAGAATGACTACTTGTATTTCAAGCAGAGCATCTATAGCATGATTGTTCTTTCCATAGACTCTCTCTTCCTGGTGAAAATCTTCCGTGACAAAGACCAAATGTTGTGTTTCATGTACATTGCTTCAGGACTAACATGAGAACTTCTGTTTGCTTTGGTGACATTGGAAAGCAGTCAGTGTCTTTCTCCAGACAACAACTTTCTCCTTCTTTGATTTAAATTCATTGGTTGTCTCATAGTTGGGACAATTCATCCTGGATTACAGAGTTCCCTGGCCTCACAGAGTAAATAGGCAAACAAACATGTCTTACACCAGAACAGGGAGTTTTCCAAACATCACGAAGTTATATATAACAGTTCCTTTTTAGACCTCAGTTGTGAACTGTGGAAAACAGAAATGACACTCATACCGGCACACATATGTGAAAGACTTCAATAAACATTAGCATTAGAGATAGAGGTGTTTTTTTCTTCTGTGATTTGCTCAAAGCTTCCAGAATGTTCTTAATTTTGCTTTACCATTCCAAATGCTTATATTCTGCACAGGGAAAACAAAACAAAACAAAACAAAACAAAACAAAACAAAACAAAACAAAACAAAACAAAACAATCAAACCTTTACTGAACAGCACTTTGTTAAAGTTTCTGCAGCAAAAATCACAGGTGTAAGTAGTCTCCTGCGTGTCCCTCTCCTTCTTCACCCCTGCCCCAGGGCTGCTCCCCCACTTTGTGCTGCACCATGACCTGGACCGCTTCCCTAAGCTGACAGCCACAGGGCTGGTTTTAGCTAAATTATGTTTAACCTGGCTCAGACCCAGTTCAGCTCACAGCTTTGGCTCATTAAATGGAAATGAACATCCATGGATGGAGGGAACCATACTGCTCAAGCTACTGCTTCCAACCAGAGAAATCATTGTGAAACCACAACCTCAGCATCAGAATTAATTGTCTCGAAGTGAGAAATTTGCCCAGACAACTGATGTACTAGACTGTTAATCAACTTAAAGAACCAGTCAAGTTATGTTGCGGAACCTACCTGAGTATAATATACTAGTAATAGGCAGTTACTGTGTACCACAATGAGCCTGTAAAGCAAAAAGACATGAGTAAAATTCTTTCCATCTCAGAAACAGAGAAACCTTCTCAGTATCGAATCAGAAGAGAGATGCTGCTCAGACAGATGATCAAAAGAGGCATACTAAAATGAAGTCGAGCTGCAGATAAAAAAAAAGTACTCCCTAACACCCATATGAATTTTTTATTAATGAAATTTTTTATTTATTCATGCCAGAGAGTTAAAGCAAAATTGCAATTTGTTTTAGCTGTTTTAATAATTTGCTATCCAGAAATTCTTAGAATAAGCTACTTTAGAGAATGAATAAAATCGTTTAATTAAAAATATATAGTTCAATGAACATGATTAAGCTGTAGCAGTAAACCCCATTCTTCCTATTTGGCTGTGCAAATGGTACTGGAGCACCAGGGTTTTGCTATGCTGGATATTTAGCTGACTGAGCCTAGCATCAGAGCGAACAGAAGGGGGTGGTGTTACCTCAGCTTGTGCAAAGATCTGCACTTCCTAAGAACAGAACAAAAAAATTACCCCTAACTTCATTAGCTACACTGAGAGAAGAAAAAAAATGCCTAAAAGAATTGAATGGACATTATTTACACTAAATGAGACTTCTAAAATATTTTATTGCTGTTTGAGATGGTGGGGTTTTTTCCCCTTCTTAGCATTGTGGAGTTAGCTGATTTACAAAAGACACGTGAAGCGCACAGATATATTTAGAATACAGTTCTGCATCGCTATACAATGCACTGTTTTTCATGTTACGTTACTCTTGAAAATCCATCCTATGCATTGCATGGTAATGTAGTCACAAGTGAATTTGGGATTCAGATGACACCCTCTTTGTGCCCAGCTTTGAGTCAGATGGGAAGTGAGAGAAGATGAGGCAATGTCCCAACTGTGGAAGAGAACTACAGGTGGGTACCCAGCAGAGATATCCATGGTAATGTCAAGTCACACTCCTGCTCCAAGGAAAATCCCACTAGAGGAAGATTTTGATGAGCTAGTGGTAGTGAGGAGAGTCATGCAGTGCCATTGAGACCAGGAAGCAGCTGGGAGCTGCTGTAAAGAAAGCACAAGCTAGAAAGGTTTTTAGATTTTGGTTGCTTTTATGTGTGTGAGTGTGTGTGTAGAAGAAAGAATTCTGCTAATTCTTCAGCAAAGTAGCAATTGGTCCTTGGGACTGGCTATTCAGTCAAAATGCCATACTGCAACTCATTAACACAACAATGCTTACATATGCAAATCTTACCATGTAAATAAATATATTCACAGCTAGATTTTAGTAACAGGCACAAAGGTGCATGGGGTAAATGCATTCTGCCACAAAAAGTTACTGAAGTATTGTGTATCAGTTCAGAAGAATACATTTAAGAGTGATATGACAAAGAAAAAAAGATCCACTACTATTCTAACAGCTTTTTAGACTCTAGCTAGAATAGATAATCTAAAGATTACTTTGGAAACTGGATCAAAATTATGCTCCATGCCCAAATATCTTGAAGTAGTGTACAAACAGGCTCTCATCCAAAAATTTCCTCCAGTGAAGGAAAGCAGCTTTCTATGGCCATTATTTCTCAGAAAGCTTTGCTTGTATTTTTCTGTCTCCTGCACTGTTGATAATTTTGATTCACAAGAATGTCAAGCCTTTAAAAGGTTGTATTGCCTTCCAAAGGTGAAGCTAAGTGTTCCTAACATCATGCAAAGTGGTCTGAGGAGAAGAGAGAGTTTTGAAAACATGCATTTATGACTCTTTGAAACTGTAATAACCACTTGGAGACCTGGCAGTGTATCATCACTGACCTTTTCTTGCAGCACTCATAATTGCAGAGAGATTAATTAATTAAGTTTTGCTAAAATGTTTTGAAGATGTAAGATTTGAGATACTGTAAGTACGACAGAAAATCTTATATGCTGTCTACTTATCTCCAGAAAAGTCTGCTGAGGGGAATATGCATGCACAGTAAAACACAAAAATTGTAGTAGCAGCATGTGATCTTGGGGTAGGAAGGAAAAGATTCAATCAGTAATATATTTATCTACAGACATCTTCTTCTATGCAAACATGGCTTTCAGAGACACTAGTGCAATACCTACATTGACTTTGTTTCTGCTAGCATCCAAGAAGTGCTACATGCTGCCTGGAGACAAGTCCATAGTCACTACTCAGAAAAAAGAAAATTTAATGTACTTGGTTCACAAGCCCACCTGGTCTCATTTTGCTCATCATAAAAATCTTAGGTTTGCTTGATGTTGCAGATTAACATGGCAAAATGTTACTGAATTAGCCAAATCACAATATTGGACCAGGAATCCACTTCAATGTCTCTTATTCCCAATTTAGCAGTGAAATTAAGCATGTGCTTAATTTTAAGCACATGTGTAAATCCCATTGAAATCAGTAGCATTTATGCACATATTTAAGTGCTTTGCTGAATTGGGGCCAGTAAAGAAATATGACTAATCTCATTAATAAAGGAAACAGGAGCTAGTCCAAGTTACTTAATCACAAACAGTGTGTTTATGTGGAAAGAGCTGTGCTTTTTACATCTTCACTGTCTTACACTTTAAAAAAATAAATACAAGCCAGAGAGGGAAATTCAACTAACATGATGATACTATAATTTGTGCAGTAACACATTCCTGATTGTTCTTGTGCTTGAGTTACTGACATTCCCCCCCACCTCCCCTCCCAGTGTGTCTGTGCTCAGCTTTGCAATCCTTCTGTGTTCTGTTTCTGCTTTCTCCCTCCTCCCCACCCCAACAAATCTTTTCTATTTTGAGATTGGCAAAATTATACAGATTAGTGCTGAATAACCAATAAAAAGGAAAATTGTAATTTGAGAGATTTAGGGCCAAGTTTACTAATGTAAATCCTCACAGCTCCACAACAGTGATTGAAGCAACATGAGCTGAATGCTGACTGAGGATTTAGACCTCAGGGTTGGGGGTTTTTTTCCTCCTTTCCAGAATGTCTAGAGAAGAATTAAAGCAATTTTCTTACATCTGCTATTAAAAACTGTTCAGCTACTCAGTTTGTGGGTTTTTTCCCTGTGAATTGCAAAAGGCATATATAATCTTGACACGTCCTACCTAATCTGCAGGTAAGGAGTTATGATTTGGCCCTGTAAATCAGATAATACATTTTCTGATGAACGTGGGTGCACTTCTCAAAAAGCGATTATTACATATAAGCTTATAAAAATTATTTCTTCAAACTCTCATTCAGAAGTTCCATTCTGTAGAGATTTTCCTCTATTAATGTTAAAAGACTGCAGAAAGCAAATGTAGGGAACATGAAGTCAACTAATAAATAGCTTTTTTTTTTTTTTTTTGAAAACTTAGTCTATAAAGTTCAAGTCACACAGTTCACATATTATAACTCATTACACACACACACAAAGTCAATTATTAGATTTATGTTATGTGTGCAAAAATCCCCTCAAAACCCAACAAGATAGGAAGAGGGACAAAGCATAGAAAAGTAAGGACATTGCCAAGGAGTGCAAAACAAATGCAATAAAAGGACAACCTGAGATAGAAGAAAACAATAATTTGAATGGAAAGACAGAAGCAACATGCAAAACAGAAATAAACCCAAGTTTCCTTCTAATCTCTTTACTTGATCTAGACTGTAAATTTCATGTGTCCTACAGTTTATGAAAGAGGTTTATAGGAGTTGAAACTCAAAGCTGCCTATTTGCACTTTCAGAATGAGTTGCTGTTCTAAGATGTGAAAAAGGTAAAATTTAGTTCTACACTAGTTTCCATATGATGCTCCCTTGCTCTTACATTTCAAGCCTAGCTAAGAACAGAAGACTGTTTGATTACTGCTTTTTAGCATGACCCTCCATGGTCATTTATATCATGTAGGTAAAAGAGAGGTAATTAATACAATGAACTACCAAAGAGACACTTTTTCCATCTATGGAGTTAATTAAAAATCTAGTTTATGTTGGGATGCCAGCTTCCCATTTTATTTTTTTGCTCTGTCTGGAGTTGCTGTTATACAGGGGGATACCAGGAATGTAATTGAACATACTTTCTGCAACTTTTATGTTTATTAGGCCTTCTTAGAGGAGTCCTAGAGAATGAAGCACGAGGTTATTAAGCAGGACCAACATAGCGAGTGTTTAGTAAACACCTGTTTCTCTGGTGTTGTTTACGTGTGTGAATTTGCCTGAATTAATTGCAGTGCTGCTCATGGCACAAAAATTAACCGGCTGCTAGCATTTCTGTTGCAAGCATCTAGTTTCGGAAATCTATCAATTAGGTGTAAAATTTTCCCTGAACTGAAATGCTCAGAATTAGTTATTCAAAACACTGCCCTGCTTAAAAAGAAATGGACTTAAACTAGGAGTTCCAGCTGATATTCAAAAAGTTAGAATTGTTTGATATGTTTTCAAATTGAGGAATAGTTTACAGTTTTTGTGCACTTTATTTATCTTTCCACAGCACTCCGCAAAAGTAAGTGGAGACAGGATAACCTGCAAATCCATAGGCAAAAATTAAATATGTAAAGAGTAAGAGAGGAACAGAGACTCCAATGACAGAAACCTGTAACTGGTGATGAATAATCTGAATCAATTTTGAAATTTGGTCATTTCTCTGACCATCTTGAAATTTAAGACTAGGAATATTCCCATCAGTGAAACTGTGCAGCAGAAGAGATTGGAGCTAACAGGAAAGACTTCAAGAAATACCTCTTGTCGATTCTTCGGGAGCAGCCTGTCTTGTGATATGCCCTTTAGAGAAGTGAAGTTTTACAGACAAGGAAATGAGCAGAATTTCTGAACTACAGATATGATGATAGTGCATACAAGGATTGGCTAGGTCAAAATAATTTATCAGAGTGTGCGACTGCATAGGGATCATCTAGTACTCAGTCTAGCAGAACAGAAAAAAAGATTAGGAAGCTTGGTGTGATAAAAGCGTAAGCCTGGGCTCTAGATAGTTTTGCAATTTAAATTGCAAAACCTGTGAAGTTTTTCTTAAACAAAGATTATTGGGTTAAAACCTCCTCTAATTCCCTGTTAGTCAACTGGTTAGGTGTAAGAGCCATCTGATGAATATTTATTCTGAGTTACATATACACTAAATGATCACAATGGCTTGTTTGGCTGGGAAATCTTTCATCCTCTTGTTTTTGCTCATGTCGAGATAGTAACCAAATAGTAACTGTTAACAGAAGGTGAATTCATAACCTTCTACAGCAACCACTAGCAACCACCAAAGAAAGGGGTTTGTGGTCATCATTTGTATCATAAGCAAAAGTACAGCCTGAGTTGAGAAAACAAGGACAGATTGATTCAGCACACTCTGCCATAAATTCATCTAATTGCTACCTAAAACTAGATGCACGAGGGGCATTATGAGGATCCACTGCAGAACCCAGTACAAGTGAATCACAGTAGGATGTCGCTTGGAAGTTGTGAGATTGATTCCCAAAGACAAGATGGTGGGAAGAGAAAAAAATATTTAAATCTGACTTTTTGGAAACTTCTGAACTATTAGTGTATCAAAAGAAAGATTTAATTAGGTCTCATCACCTTTGTTCTAGTCATAGCTTAAAGAAAAAAAGGAGAGAAACAGAAGGGTTGTAATCATTTTATAAAAGATAGCAGGAATGTCTGTAATACCTCGTATTAGCTGTTGAACTTACTTCTGAGATGTGGATTAGTTTAAATACTCCTACAAAAGTTCAGGAAGACAAGTTGCCACTTAAAACAATGTGCTGTATTCTTGGTGATACAGGAGCCTTTGATACTCACTTAGCCTTCCCTTTTCTCTTGGCGTAAATGATTACAGAGATTAAATGGGAGCTCATGGCTTCTGTTTTCAAACTACTATTACATCTATGAGTGATTTTGGTTTTTGCAGCCTGTGTAGCCCAGATTGATGGTACCGTATGGTTGGAATTGGCCTTGATGAAAGCAATAAAATAGTGTTTTTTTCAGCAAACTGCTAACACAGGCTCTTGTTTCCTCCCAGTCTTCCTAAATTGGCGCATGGGGCCCCCAGACCCAAAAGCAATGGGGCTGTCATGCAGTCCGCAGATTTGGAAACTATGCTACTGGTTCAGTTTTATTCTCTCTTTAAACAAATAACTGTGTGAACAGCTGAAAGTTTGGAATGCCAGTTCCCCACGGCTCTCTCCCATGATTGATGGTCTGGTGTCTAATCTCAGTTTTGAACTCAAGCTGCATGCTCTCCCTCAGTGGGGACTGATTTGTGTCCTTTTCTTCTAACCGGCTATCCATTTTTGTGAAAGTGGTATCACTGCCTTTGTAATAATTGATTAAAACTGGCAAATATATTCCAATATTCAGGGGTTTGCATACGCAGTTTTATTGGACTCATTTGCTACAACTGTCGTTTTTTAACGCAATGATTCTGGCATCTGAATAGCTTTATCCCAAACCTCCTAAATGCAAGATATGAATTTAAGTCACGAATGATAGGAAAGGAAAGAGGACATTAGTATGATAAGATGTAAGAGAAGCAAGAGCAGATTAATGCCTCCTGTTTGTTCTTTTAAATGCTTTTACTATTATTTTTCTTTAATATTTGAGCGAAGGAGGAAAACGGCAAAGGAGTATGCAATGTGATTTTGCACACAGTGATTGTTCTCCTCTGTCCACTGGAAAAAAAAAAAACAAAAAACAAAAAACAAAAATACATTTTTCCTTTTCCCAGAAAGCAAAAAGGAGAAATTTCCCAGAATTCAGGGTGATTCCTCACACACTTCCCTGACCATCGTTTTCCAGAGGGCCAGACTCCTCCAAAGGCCTGTCACAGTCCTCTATCAGTATGGGTAGATTAGATACTGAAAGTGTTTATTTTGCCAAGATTTTTACCAGATTTTGGTTATATTCTTATCCTCTGGAAATTCTTACAGCCCAGGAGCTCGGCACCCAGGCAGACGAGCAGGCACTGGCTCATATTATTAGTTCATAAATTCCAAACATACACATATACCCTGCAGTATGTTACATTGTTGTCTTTTCAGGGCATGCCTGTTTATTATAAGACTGAAGGGGGATAATACACAATGCTCTGTCACATTTCTTCCATCTAATCTAATCCAGAGCTAGAAATAGTCCTCCTGTTCCTCTCAGTGCAAAGGAAACATCCAGCTTCCTCACATTTACCACGAAAGAGGTGAACAGACTGTGTGGGATTTGTACTTAGAGAACCACCCAACTGTTAATGAACACATCTAAATTCTTAAGCCACAAAGGTAACAGCATCTTCCCTTCACACACTAAGCGATTAAATCCTTCCACTCCCATGCAGTAGATGCAGCATGCATCAAACTTGCAGAAATTCCAGAAAACTGGCATTTCTTTCAGACTATCTATTTTCATGCTCTGAGCAGCCCCAAACAGCAATTTTAACTTTAGTCAGCATCAATTTCCCAAGACAAAGTACCTCTGTTTACCACATTTTATTCTCTATTTAAAGCATGAAGACACCATTTCTGATCTAAGAATGTCTCCTGAAATATTCACCTTTCTAAGTAATTTATTCGTAAATGTTTTCTAACAGCTAAAACTATTAATTTCAATAGCTGTTTCTTAATGTCATGGGCATATATATCTGAGATATTTCATCCTATTGTTGTAATCTTAGCTGGAAAATGCAAACAGCAAAAAATACTGCAGACTAGTGCTTCCAGACTGGCAGAACTACAGGAATCAGGTATTGCACATGGAATGAGTACAAAAAGAAATGCAATAAATTTGGCATGACCTATACATGAGCTTTCACAAGCAAAAGGTACATGCAGACAACTATCGAAAAATGGATTTGAATGATAGAGCTTGTCATTTATCAGACAATTGTAGGATATTCTGGTATAGTATATACTAAATATCCTTAATTTCCTTTTTTCTTAAACAGAATGCAGAGTTTAGTTGTTGTTTTGTTGGAAAGATTATTCATCATTCTGTTTTATAGGACATTGATACAGTACAACGAATTTAGTTCTTGTATGTGAATAGCCTGGGAATTGATGACCATCAGACCACAATACAAACTCTAACAATCAGTGGAAAATTATTCACTTAAGTGGTCTCACCAATTGCTTATATATTGAAACAAGTCACAAGCTGGCCTTCAGCTGGCATCTTTACTCAAAACTGGTCAAGTCCTTTTACGCCTTTATAAGACCAAATTCTTATTACTGCAAAAAAATGAAGTGTACATATGTAGGTTAATATTGCACAAAATAGTGTCTCTTGTTAAAAAACAATCACTAAATCCCTTCCTGTGCATTTCCTGTGCAGCTGAAATTATAACTAAGCACGGTTTAAGAACATGTTTCTTTACTAGTCTGATAACACTTTTATTTTTTTCAACAATCTAATGAAGCACATGTTGTCTGAGTATTAGCATACAAATATGAATACTTTTTTATTTAATTGCCATAGCAGCAAGAGACAATATTATTGCCAAAGTTGTATTTTCACAACAAGTCGCTGCACTTGTTAATGAACAAGCGACTTGAGGTCTATTCTCCTTCCACTCCTTGTCTGACTGTTTAAATATGACTGGGAATATGATAGAACTGATTTTCCACGAATTAGCTTACAAGAAATTGTCCCTGCACGAAGCTTTAAATGACGTTGTAGATGACAGTTGTGGTTTTTCTCCCTAACCTTAGACTGAGTTTCAGACTGAAGCTCAAGAAAATCAAGGCCGTGGAGTATTACAGCGTAGCTGTTACCTTACATCGTGTGTAGGAGTTTTAGGGACATAATGGCCATATGGTCATTTTTTGGCCAAACGTTTTACAGCAATGGAAGTGAAGCAATGTTTGTTCTGTTCTGGGAAGTATCCATTGACAGACTGCAGACAGGACAGATAGTAAGTCAGAAACTATCAACACAAATGAAAGGAAATCATAGAAGGAGGAAGAAGCTAATATTTCATCTTCGAAAAGTGATAAACATTCCCACGTGAAAAAGACATTTATTCAGCTAATGAATAATTAGGATATTCAAAACAATGATGTTTTCTTAGGCAGTTAGGATCACTGGCAACTGTTGCATTAAGCTGACTTCCCATTTAAATTACAGCCATGAGGAGAGGTCCAATACATTTTTTTCTGCCAACCCACACAACACATCTGTTAGGAGTATGAGAGACACACATGGCAAGAATATTGACATTTTGAAGTCTTTTCCAACCTTTTTGAGCTATTGGAACTTGTCTTGAACATAAGAAATCACAGCATGGCTAGCACTGAGAGGGAGTGCAAGCTGGCATACTCTGGCCACTGTTATTCCTTGCTTCCAAAAGCATCTGACAAAGACACCCACATTAGACTGAATACCCACAACGTTTTTCTCCTCTCCAAGACAAATATCTATTCATTCGTAAATAAAGGAAGGAAAAGTCTCTCTGGTGAACATCTCAAGAAATTTTTTTTTGTCTTTATTTTTTTCAGTCAGAAAATCTTATATTTGTTCTGGGTAGAAAATATGTATGTTAGGAAAAACACCCATGTTAATGTCTGTGTGATTATCTTTACAGCCCTTCAGAGTAAGACTAATAGATGTTTAAAGAAGACCTTATTGTTAATTTTTTCAGTGTCTTCAGACTAGTCTGAATGTGTCATAAATATGAACTACCTTTCATTTCACTTTAAGTATTAATTTTGGTAACCAGGATGAGCAGTGTAAAAAGGGATTATCCTTTTATTCAGAGAAGCTCAGCAGTTAAGAGGTTAATCTGCTAAATCTGTTAATACTGGCCATATACATAATCAGGTGTGGAAATGAACGGTGTTGCAATTCCATTTTATGAAATCAAAATCATGACTAAGGTCACCTGAATAATCCTTGAGACTAACAGCTTTAAAGAGAGAGATGCGTTTGTAATAAAATGCCCCATTATCTGCTTCCACCCATTGGTAACCTGCTTTTACCCTCCGACCCACCAGTCTGCCATGCTGAAATGTCTGTGAGAGGTAGTGCTTCTGGAAACGACACATCAGAGCCGGTGAATCCATCCAGCCAGTGCTGAAATGTCGTTTCTGGATCCCTGCTCCTGAAGCAGCAGCGTTCCCAGGAGCCGCGATCCGCAGGGCTGCGGCACAGCCCTGGCTCAGAGAGGCAGCTGATGGCGGGGACGCGGGGAAGCTGCTATGCCTGTAGGTTAACAGATATACGGGAAAATTCCCAGGTGACAAGGTATTTGTCTGTTTAAAAAGACAATTATTAGCCTCCTTCTTGACAAGATAATTGTGCACACTGTATCTTTGTGTCTGCCTGAAGGCTGGGCATACTCCCTGAGCGTGGCCTCTGCCGGAAGGATGATGTTCATTCTTCTCAGGCGTTTGTCTGACACTTAGTTCCTTCAGATGTTTTCAGTCCAACCTTTCATGATTTCTGGCCATCCAAGTAACATGTTCATTGGTACCACTCTTAGTTCTGCATTTGAAGAACATGAAGCTTCCGTGAACATGCTGTGTGTCTATCTTGTCTTCCTCGTATTTCAACTGTGAGCAACTTTGATAATTGAATAAGAATTTAAAAAATAAAAAAGTTCACGCAAGTTGCCCTGTACAGTAGAGTAGGCAGAGGAATAAAAGCATAAAATACCCAAACTGTTGGAAAAGAAATCTTGTCAACTCCAGTTTATAGACATAAGAGAACCTACATACAAGAAGGGCCTTGTGAATACCTAATTAGGGGAAAAGCTTTAATCAGAGACTTCAATTAATCACAAGAGACAAATCTTAGAAAATGAGGCGTTATTAGTTCTGGTTCATGGAACTATTTGTTTAACATAGCTGATGGTTATAAAACTCATTGCTTATAAAGGGAAGGGCGTAAATTTAGTCAAACTTTATCAAATAGGAAAGCTTCCTATTTTCCTATGTGCATCTATGGTAGGTTGAGCACATCCATAATTCACATTGATGAATGAATCATATGATTCACCCAATTTGATTTCTCACAAATTTTTGAGCTCACAAATTAGGAAGTTATTTAAACTTTAACACTGAGAAACATCAGCTGCAATTTTGGATTTCAAGGAAATATTTGGGATTAGTTTCGAATGCACATTAAATTTTCCATCATGAATTAAAGTTTTGAAAGTGTAATTCAGGTTGATGTGTTAACCTATGGTCTCTCCTACAGGTCTGGGGCTAACTGTGTAGGGAACCTGCCACTGTATGGTATGTAAGAGACATAGCTACTGGCCTTCTCTGAATAAAAGGATAATCCCTTTTTACACTGCTCATCCTGGTTACCAAAATTAATACTTAAAGTGAAATGAAAGGTAGTTCATATTTATGACACATTCAGACTAGTCTGAAGACACTGAAAAAATTAACAACAAGCTCTCTGCAATAGAGATAGAAGCTTAGTGGGATTTTCAAAAAGGTCGATGTGCCTTTAAAAGTAATTCTATTCTATCCCATGTCTTCAGAAAATCAACTATCATGTGGACTATAACAGTACTGTTATAATATAGAAAAATGGTAGTAAAATGTTAAGTTTCTTCATCCGTTATGAAAAGGTCTTTCCTAGAAACACGCTCATGTTTCAGGGTGGTGTGAGTTCAAGGGAATAAATGCTGCCTTATAAAATTCAATGCACTGATGGGCAATTTAAAATTTACCATTTGTCTTCTTTCTCAAATCACCTTTTCGTCCCTGTCACAGGTTTTGGTGCAAAGCAAGGGACAATGCAATCATCTTTTTTGTGTATTTCCAAATATTAGAAAGGAAAACACACTTGGGTCCAGTAAGTGCTTCCTGAATGGGGAAAGGACGAAAAAATTACAGGAAACCACACTGCATACATAATAACATTTTGAAATACAATGTGTGAATTTGGAAATAAAAGTATTTGGAAGAAAAAATATTTTACAGAAAAAGGTACTTTAAATTATTAAGACAAAACAAAACTAGAATTAAATCAGGACATTATAAGCATATCTTATGCTGCATATTTACATCTACTTATATATTTTGTATGATGTATCTAAATAAAACTGTATCTATAACCCAGAAATGAGTTCTATTTCAACTCAGTCACTGACACACACAGACATCCAGTGTCTGTGTATGCTAGTGCTGCTATCTACAACTTTATGCCATTTGAAATAAATTGCACCTTAAATTTGAAGGCAATTTTAGGTAGTTTGGTGTGCAGTACAGATCCCATCTTTGATATTTAGCAAGCCTGCGATCTTTCTAACTTGTGAAGTCTGCATGTCTACAAACTAGTACGGATGTGTTTGTGTTTATTACCTTTTTCCATGCATGCCTTGAAATGACTAAATTACAGGTATTTTACATGTGTTTTGTGGTACAAGACACATACCGTCCGCTAGTATAATTTATCTTGAAACACCCTGTTTTACAAAATTACAGAAAAGCACAGCAATTTGCTCCCTTTTTTTTTTTTTTTTTTATTTCTAAGACTATGGCAAAATCTTCAAAGCCCAGAAGATGTCTTCTAGCTAAGAACTTAGCCATATAATAAACAATTTTCATCAAAGCACTGGATTTGAGGAAATAGAGTACAATTGTGGATTTAAAATTTTGATAATGTTCCTTACTTATTAGCTATTTGGTCTTTTGTATTTTGACCTAATTCAGCCAGCAAAGGCATCAAATCTTATGTAAGATTAGGTATACATACAGACACATACAACAGCCCAAACCAGATTAGCTGCAATCAAGGCAACTGTACTGAACAAAATTGTTCATCTGTGTTTTGCAGCTGCCTTTTGGATCTAGTGTTTGATCCCAAGTGAGTGAGTTATACACATGTTCTTCCCGAACCCTGGATAACTTAGGTTTTATTTTAATGCATTATCGCTGCCATAAAACTCAAGACTGAGAGTACAGGATATTTAGTTTTGCATACAAATTAATTCATATTTTCTTTAATTTTTTCCTTCTGTACAATCCACAATTATTTAATGGAGAGACTACATGGAACTGAGGTTCCCAAAATGTGAGGCAGTCATCAAGACTGTTTGCTCTCCAGCACCTCTGCCAGTTATCAAAAGCTACTTCCTTGGTCAATCTTCATGTTCTATCAGCAGTTAAAATTAGACTTTGGCCATACTCAGACTGCTAAACACCACACGGAGAGAAAGCAGGTGCCTCTCCTGTTCACTGCTCCTTCTGTCTTACAATGTAGATATAGGAAGGCGATATGGTTTCTCATAAGTTCCAGTAGCTGTGCTTAGAGAAAAAAAACCAAAACAAAACAAAAAAACAACCCCTCCAAAGAAGAACAATAGGTCTGGAGAACTTTAGGGTAATAGTCATTGGTAGAGCTATTACCTGGTTTTGTAAGTATCTAAAGAGTTTGGGCACTTTCCTGGAAATTGAAAGTGTGATCTGTCACATTTTCTCAGTCTGAGGGTGTTTGAAGCCATGATTCCCATTTTATAGAAAGCATCTGAACTTATGGTTCAGATAACTTATGGCTGTGGTGATACCATATGTTACAACCATAACACGATTATGGTGACATCTGAGTTCTAGCAGCTGCTACTCTTCATATTGAAACTAAGGCACCATCAATACAGAAGGGCAACAGTCCAGGGGACAAGATGGGCCTTATATTTACATAGGATTTCAGCTTTTAACTGCTTCTTGGATAACTGTTATTACTAATATCTGTCCAGCTTGACTTCACAAACCTTTACTTTTTCACATTCTATGTCGTTTCCTATATTTGTAAGATAAAAAGTTGCATTTTTTTAGTGGACGAACAGACTTTTCCAGTTATATCAAAAAGATGCAGCCTCCTTCCCTCATCTCTCAGAAACAAAAAGATAGATTA
>VXBL01001159.1:7224-20899 GCA_013400195.1 Aramus guarauna | reverse complement strand
AAAAAAAGGTCTTGTAGTTGAGAGCTATTTTTCTTCCATAAAAAATAAGAAAATAAAAAATTATCATTTGGTGTATAGAACACATATTGACACTGAACTCAGATATCATGTTTCTAGGCACAAGACATAAAACTGGATCAATAAATTGATTTTTTCAAAACTTTTCAGGTTCATAATTTGTTTTTGAGGTTTATCATTCTTTGCGTAGAGCCAAAAAAATTTATGCTGCTATTTTTGGTAGTTATTAAGAAAGAAGAAAATATTACCTTCAAAGAAAGCTGGATTTGAACTCCAGATTCTATGTAAGAAAGAACCCAATTTATCCAAACGTTAACTTTTAAGTGTGGTAAAGATCTTTGCAAAAGAAGAGGAAAGAAAAAGATTAGGAAGTACGAAATGAGAAGCTCATTGTTAAGCCTATTATCTACAAGCTTTTGCTCTTTTGTGTAAGTCATAATATCTGGAACAATCTCTAACAAGTACATGGGGGATTTGCCTAATTCTCCTTTTCCTTTGCAAATACCAGAGTTTCTGCTTTTCCCTTGAGGAAATGAGCTTTGAATAAATCCACAGTGCCATATGCCATAGTACAGAGTTTTCTCCTATATGTCTGCTTTGTTAATAAATATAACCATTCCTAGGAATTCTCCATCCCAGAATTCCTGTTCTATTGTCCCAGGACTGGAATTCCTTGCTTACAGGAGCTCTACTAAAAGCTATAGGTATACATATTTATACACACATATACATGCATAGGTGATATATATATATTTATATATATATAAGTTACCACAGTTTTTATAGTTGCATCCTCAGTTAATAACCAACTAACACACAATGTATATACCTCTTTTGTTAAAGGGGTGTGGAAGGAAAGCTGAATTGCAGGATTTTATGCTATTAATCCATTCACAGTAGAGTTGTTTATACAGCATTTTCCTGTACTCGGGTTCTGACTGCTTGGCTTAAATGAAGTTACTCAGAGTGGGCTGCACAACCTCTGTGTTTTTACTGTTGTTTTTGTGCCTTTTATTGGCTCATTAGATTGTAAGCATTGATCTCATTAATGCATGTAGGTTATTCTTGGTCTCCCTGAAAAAAATTGCTACTCACGTGTTGGAAATACCACGTTTTTACTGTCGTATTAGACTTACTCTTGTATGTGCCAGTGATTATGGCATGATTGATCTTACCCAAATCGATCTGTTCTTGGGCTTGGATACTCAGTAGCACGGAGCTCAACACAGACTGCTTGCTAAGGCTCTTGGACACGTTTTGGAGCAGACATGCAAGTAACATTATCTGTAGCCTCTCATTTAAAGAGAGTACAGGTTTCTCCACAATATACAGAATGACTGAGATCTGTTCTCAGATACCAGCGATTTGTTATGTAACCTTGGATAAGTCTCATAATCTTTCCATCTGTTTTCCTATCTGTCCTCTTTATACTATCGTTAGAGCTAGCCAGGAAATGGAACGTATTTCCTATGAAAAGTTTGGATCATCTAAAAAGGTCTCAATTTGGGAGAATAAATTAAAATCAGAATTTCTTTTTAATTATAATAAATTTCTGAACAACATCCTTCTTTGTCTTTTACTGCAAGATGCAGTGTAGAGAACCCTGCACAACCATTTCCTAGTAAGTGCTAATTTTCTATCAAGAAATATGTAAGTAGTGGTCATATAATCAAGGTGATATCTCAGAAATCTGGATATATAGTTTAGTAAAATGTGAAATTATAAATGGATTAAAGTATTTAAAGGTTTCAACAGCTCTAGAAGTTGCTTACTATCTGAATAGACAAAGGGTCAAAGGGTCTATATGATATTAAATGAAGCTTACAAAAGACTGAGAATTAAATCAGAATATTAAAAATGGTGTAAATTTTTTTGATAATGAGGCTTCAGTAGAGGATAAAACAGTCTGGGTCTAAGCCCTCTTCCCCTCATCCCAGTGAATTAAGTATGTGGCAGCAGGAAATTTAAAACCTTTCTCATATGGGCAATTTTTAAAAAATAAATAGAGAGAAGTCATACCTGCAATTGTAAATTATATGCATTTTTCCAAGTTTCCTCCATGATTTGATAACTCTTACTGTAGGTGTCCCTGTAAATATGACAATAAATTTTTAAATCTCCAGAGAACTGGTAAATACAGGCAGATGTACTTAACTGCTGGTGAGCAACAAAAGTCAGTCTGCAGGAAACTGTGGCACTAATGTAGCTCTTGATTAATCTCTAATTACACTTTTGTCATCTTAGCAGGGAGACAAAACTATAGCAGTTCCTAAATAGGCAGGCAGCATTTTGGCACCTAGCAACCAGCAGTTCTTTCATATTAGCTGCAGTGGACTCTGTGCTGTTACATGGAAGGTGGTTATGGATCACTGCTCTATTATTTATAGAGCAGCATTTACAGAGGCCTTCACAACAGTATATAAATTAGCAGCTTAATAGGCCATCGCTAACTAAAAACATGGCATGAGCTGAAGCATCAAGTATGAAATTAAAATGTGACTTGGAGATAATAATGTTTGCAACACACATAGAAAGGAATGTCGATTTATATCCCTGTTAACCATTTCACAGGCAGACTAGAGCATGGTCTTTAACCATTTTCATATGGATGTATGTATGCCTCTCATTTCTCATATGCACATAATGCATCTGTATGTGAATGTATAGACATACATATTAATACATAATAAAAGTTTTCTTATATTTTCTCACACAGATTTTTTTAAGCTTGTCTCTATTTTTTTTGCATTAGTCTAATATGGCACAGAGGTGGATGAGCTACAAGAGCAGTGCTAAAAGGGATCTGCTAATTGGACAGCAGGCTGCAACAACACTCCAAGTGTCTTCGTGAAAGGTACTTATTAGCTATCAATCAGACAAATAACACTAACTTTCTTCTGCCTCCTGTTTTTAGTAACTTGCCAGTGAGAAGACTCACTCCGAAGAAAGACCTCACACCTCTCTGTGGTGTCATTCAGAGTGAATAAGATTCAAAAGTGATTAAATACAGTAAATGACTGCTGGCAAGCTGCAGTTGAATCCTTATTTAATCAACTAAAGAAACCACAAATTAATGCTTAAATATTAGGGATTCTGGAATAAGAGAATAAGAGTATTAAGAATGGGAAAAACATAAGCAGAGGAACTGCAAAAACATAAAGCTTTCATTTGCGATGCTTCCTTAATTAAACAATGCTTGGCAATGAAAGACAGTTCTGACCTATACCACGGTGGCCCCTGAAGCTTCTGCTGGACTGGGACCTGTTTTGCTTTCCCCTTCTGAAATGTATCATCAGGGAAAGGCCATGTACAGTAGGAGAGAGCTCACAGCCTGGGCAGACATAGCAGATGGTGCAGAGGAAGAAACTCAGCTGCATTCACTCCCCATGTTCATGCAGCTGGCTGGTGAAAGAGTCAGAAAAGGGAAGCTGCACTGGGCACTTCCATCCACTGAAATCAATAACAAAATCAGTATTATCTTCAATGGAAGAGGAAATTGCCTTTGGTTTTGTATCAAAGAACCCGTTGCTAGATGTACTTTACCAAGCCACATTTCTTGACTATGTTCTTGGTTACTGGATATTTCTAGACATTTTTTGTAACTTAGAAGTTAAATGTGGTATATTGTCCTTTATGTAGGTAATGGTATTTTATTTTATGTTTCTAGTTTAGAAAGTCACCCCCCCTCCCCCCTTCAAGGTTAGCCTATAGACGACACACACTTCACCTGTGGAGATTATCCAGCAATGTGTTTTGTGATAATGAACCAAAGGTCCGGTGAACGGTCACACAATATACTCACAGAATAAATAAAAATAATTATTGAAAATTGGAGTTCAAAATATTTCAGAATGTCCCAAATTACTATGCAGTAGATTTTATCCCAGCTGTGCAGGCTGCCCACTTCTACAGTGCTGTACAGAGACAGCCTTATGCAGTGATGTGCACAGAACTGAAAATCAGGGGCTTAGTGCAAACAGGTAACTGTATTCCTCTAAAATAATGTTTTCCGTAGTGAACTCTGCCCTGTTTTAAGCTTGAAATAAAAATAGCCAAAGGAGACTAAATAATTTCCCCCCCTCATTTACTGAGGTTTACTTTCTCCTGAGCAACTTTGTGAGGGCTTGGATACTAAAGCTGGTTCCTCCACTGGAAACATCCAGAACTGTAGCTGTCTCCCCTGCAATCATTACTGTGAGGTGACAAAGCCTTTTGTGAGACTTAACACAGAATGTAAGTCACAGTATATACATAATATATATTTGAGCTATTTAATAGCAGAATAAGGAGTCAGAGACCTGAGGAGGTGACTTGTGAGTGATATTTTCCTCGCTTATTCCTAGATTGTCATGAGTGAAAATACATAAGAGTAATTTCTCTTTTTTTGTACACAAATAACTGCTGAATTAGATAAAACAAGAACATCAGGCTGATGAGAAGAATTTCTTACAAAATCTCCCATCTCTACTGAAAAAAAAGCAGTAATCATCAAACTCTTCTCATCATAATGCTACAAGATGACTTAATTAGGTAGTTGATTTCTATGACAATGCTCAAAGAGATGGGGCCTGAGTTGCATTTGAAGCAGGAATTATGAATTGATATAACACCAAGAGGCTGAGAAATTGTTCTCACTGGCTGGTGTGGTGGCTACCAATGTTTCAACAGGAAAAGCAAACCTGTTTGAAACGCGTGGATCCTGCAGCTGGATCTGTGTGGGGTCACACAAGTATGCCAGTCCCCGTGTGAGAGACACACACTGCTTACACACAAAGTTCCCCCAACTTTGATCTGACTCTGGGGCTTTTTTTTTGTGTTGATGTTAATTCTAGCTATTGGGAAGGGAATTACTTTTATCAGTGGAGATATAACTCCATTGATTAGGAATTTTTACCTTCATTTTTTAGACTTCAAGTCACAAGTGTTTTAAAGCTGAGCCTCTGCACTAGGTAAGGTTCCTGTGCAAATCTACCTTGTAATCAAAAGAACTATAATCAGTAACCAGAATAAGGAAAGCAAAACTATTGGATGTTGTGAAGTCGTAGTCATTTTTGTTACTGCACGATTTTGCAGCTGCATACAATTGAGGCTGTTAATACATTTTAAGTATTCATTTCCATATCTTAATATGTTTGATTTTTTAAAGTACTATTGTCACTCAGAATGATCTACATTTTAACATGCCCAGGGGAAAAAAAAAAAAACAACACCAAACCAGAATGAAGCTTTTCAGCTTAAATCCATGTATATTTCTAATATATACCTTCAATCTTAAGTCCATGTTAATTTAGCTATAAATCCAATAAACATATTATTTTTCATGTATTTTATTTTGTAGGAGTAGGTGGTTGTAGCAAAAGGGAGCTGCATTTGTTAACTCAGCATAAGAGAAATTAGAAAAAGATTTTTAGTTAAAAGATTACCTCAAAAGAAGGAAAGTAAAGACACCACAAATGAAATTAAAAAGATATATTGTCAATTACTTCTAATGATAGAATTTCCAGCAATGTTTTTAAAGATGACACCTTGGTTTTAATGAATCACTTTCAAGGGGTATTTTTCAATGAAATGTCTCTCTCTGGTGAGTAATTTAGAATAAATAAATCCATACTTGTATCAATACAAAAAATAAAGTCCTTTTATTAGCCTTCTGGATTTATTAGACATGGATATTTAAGGATTAGAAAGAACTTCTGACACCAAGGTTTAGGGTCATTAAACAGGTCACTGGAGCTTTGAACAGTAAATCTGTGCAAGACAGCTTTGGCTGATGACTTCAATCAGACAATTTGTTTACCAATCATTATAAATTTCATTTCATAAAATATATAGACTCAAAGAACCTATACCGTATCTAAGGTAATCTTCAGACTGCTCTAAGTTTCATTAGTGTTCAATAGATAACTTCATAGCAGTATCTTTCCTTGCATTTTAAATGCTAGATATGAAGTCCATCTTTTTATAAAGAAGGAAAGACAATGAAAGTACTTGTCCTTTGTGAATTTAGCTTAAATGATGAAAATATCATCCCTGTGAATCTGTGAAATGACGTAGTTCAAAAGCATAATATTTGTTGAAATAGAAACTAATTCTGTATTTTCAGAAAATAACAACTTTTCAGTGGGTTTGTTCAACCACGTAAATGATACACAGTTAAGAATATATAAATTATATTTACTCATGAAAAAGTATTGTGCTGATATTTCCATTTTATGACAAGTAGGAAAAGACCAGTCTTCCTTTTTTTTATTATTATTATTATTTCTGTTTTGTAATTACTAGGTGATTCAAAGTTTTGTTATGTACTTTTATTGTGTACATAAAACTTCTCAAGTAACTGATTCATCCTGAAGCTTCACATCATTTCAAAAAAAAGGAAGAGAATAAACTGGGCCTTAGATGTCCAAAATTGAAAATTACAGATAATGAAATATGTGTGTGTATGCATTTGAAATGTCATGTAATTGATTTTGTATCTCCATTTGCTTTAAGTAGTTTCTGCTTTCTGTATGCGTGCTTTTTAAAAGTTGTATTTTCTATTTGTACAGCATTTATAACAGAAAACTCTCTACATGCAAACTTCAACATAAATAATAGCTTTTATTCTATCATTTTGTTTATTTCTACATATATATGTGATCATCTATATATATCAGATTTACACAAAATTAAAAATGTATTCCTCCTATGCTTTGTATTGAGAGAATTAGTTCTACTTGCACTTTCCCATTAAAAAAAAGGAAATTATTCCCTCCAAAAGTGAAATTAAAAAAAAAAAATTGACATTTAATTTTTAAAATTTCATATAAAATAATGTTTTACTGATGTAAGAATAAGTTTTAATCAACAATTTATGCTATTTTTAGAGATATATGTAAAGGATTTTACATAGAAACTAGGCTATTCTGTTATAGGAAATAAGCTGGAGATTTGTTTCTGTATTCAGCAAAGCAGTGAAAGTATAGATGTAAAATCATGGTGTAAGCACATGTGGAAAGTTAAGCACATGCTGAAAAGTTTTCACTAAACATGGACTTGGGTCACTTTTAAGCCAGTTTTCCTTAGCCATTTAATGTATATTTAGTCGCATTAATCACTTTAAAAAAAAAAGTTTAAAACACATTATCACCTTGTGTATTTTTAGAATTAGAGTGCTTAGGCCCTAAAGTTCACAATAATATCTGAATAAATAGCTAGAAAATAAATACAAGCCATAAATCAAAAAATCTGAGTAAGAAAGTTTTTGTCATAGTGCACAAAAGGATTTTTACTACACTGTAAAATACACACACAAGCTAAAAGAAAAGGTTACTTAAGGATCATGACTGTCAGTGGGAACATTTTTGTTTGTGTTTTCCTTTTGGTGACATATGTAAACTGAAAACTCTTCCACTACACTTCTAGTCATTTACATAGCAAAACAGAAATTTGAATTTCCGTTAATAGATACAGAGCACATACTATTTCCTGTGATGCTGAATTTTCTCTGTTAAAATTAAATTTAAACACACTTGCCACTTTAATATTTAATATGTACAAAAATTAAACAGCACACAATGATATGGGAAATGCGAACATGCTTTTAAAAAAGTGTAAAGTAATTGTTACAAAGGAGAATTTGTATATCTGCCCTCACCTCTACACACCATATTTTAGTTCACTTTAGGTTTTAAGAAGGTGGAAGATTCTCAAAGTCACAAAGTGTAACTGAGATACTGCATGTATTGAAAACAAAAGGAATTCTGTCCATGCTTTTAGGATTGTCTTTGGTTAGTTATAGATTTTGAATGCACCAGAAATGGTTATTAGTTGAGAATTGTCATGTTTTCTTCTGTACAGTGTGGTGCTGTTACGATAAAGAGAGGCTTTAATATTGTAATAAAAATGTTGCTTTCTTTGCTTTTGTGATACTGAGAATTTCAGAAGATCTGAACTCCAGCTCAAATATGCTCTTCCATAAATGTGCAGATTCAAAAATCTGCTTGGAAGGAAGGTAGGCAAAAACAATTTTTGTTGTTGCAACTTTTCATAGGGAAAGGTGGCTGTGGGAATACCGTTTCTGTGAACACACGTTCATGCTGTAGGTTGGTTATAAATAAAACAAAAAAATAAAAAAAAAATTGATTGCATTTTAAAATTTCAAAATTAATTTTGTGCTCAACTGTTCACTTCAAAGTTTCTTTCAATTTTATCTATTAGAAAAGCCTAAAAATACTTAAGTAAAAATTGAGTATTTATGTCCAGTCAAAAGGGACTGACATTTCTGGCAAGAACTTAGAGGAAGCCCATTTTATACATGATTAGTTCCTCCAACTGTAGTGGACCTACACATCCAAGCATATGGCTAAGTTTTTGTCTGCTCACAGCCTAACTGATAACGTGTAGAAGGACTACAGACGGACTCACCCACTGTGTTTAATTTGTGTAGATTTGGTTTCTTGTTTCTTCTTTTCACATGCATTAAATGTCTTCCAAAGGATTTATTTTACATCTGTCACTCTGTTAGCCTGCAGTCAGTGGTTTTCCTCGTACTGCAGATGAAACCTCAGAAGAGCAGCTCTGAAAGGGAGTGCTGTTTTTTCAGAGAAAAAAGAAACAGATGACAACAAAACTATCACACAAAAATGTCTCTCCTTTATCATTCTAATCAAACTCGATTTTCATTTTTGAAAGCGTAACCCTAACACTCCACTTGGGAATACCTGGTCATCAAAGCTGAACCTGGCCTGGCAGCATGTACAGTAGGCTTGTCTGAACTCCACAGGACAGATCTTTGGCTGGCATAAATAAGGATTGCTGCATCTGAACGCAGAGGAGCGACACTGATTTACACTAGCTCCGGGACTAGTTCTGTGCGTTGATTTACTGCCACCAATTTGAACCCATTAGACTTACGCCAGCATAAACCTGAAGAAACCCAGTGGTGAATCAAGCCCCAAAAGAAAGAAATCTTTAGATAACTACTTAGCGACTGTGGAAGTATTGGCTGGCTCTCGTAGGACTTCATTACCACATCTGATGAGAATGCTGATTTATGGAGATCAGTAAACAAATCTCAGCAGAAAGGGCGTCACAGAAAAAACAGAGAAACATATCCAGTATATGAACAGACTATCTCAGGGACTGTATTTGCTTGCGCTGTCTGAGCCAGGATAAGATTTAGTGGAAGACGTTTCTCACTAACACTTTCGATTTAAAGGCAGCTGAAAGGAGCAGCACAAAGCCCCTGTGGCCTGTTGATATAAAGGGCTAGGGGCAAGGAGGATCCTAGTGCTCTCGGTTCATTCAATGACTCATCATGCAACACTGGGCTCGTCATTTGACCCTTTCTTGCCTCAGTGAACTCAACTGGAGATTAGGGTGAAAAATGTAGGTTCCTATTGGAAAACACATGATTTATAGCAGAGCTTCCTTGAGTAAATACATTACAAAGAAGTGGTAAATCCATAAATTTTACACACACAATCATAAACAATGAAGTTGATCTTTGTAACAACCACAATTTCTCCTTTCTTCTTCAGGTTGCTTTCTTGTCTTACTGCATTATTCTCACCATAAACCCATGCATTTTCATAGTAGATCAGCAAATGAGGGTAACTTTCTGAATTTGTGGTCTGGTAAGAGATGCAAGAGTAAAAACAGATTCCCACTCCTCCCATAAATCAGTGAAGGCAATGACACCAGTCATATCTACTCTGATATCAAAAGTAAGTCCTTAAAAAAATATTTTGGACAGCTGTCTGGACCAAGCAATTGCAATTACTGGTGGTGTGTGCACATGTGTGTGTTGGACATATAGAGCATAATCTGCTCACAATCTGTTTTTCAAGCATTAATACATTTTGTATTTTACCAAGTGTGCATGTGGCCCACAAACTGTGTTGTAGTGAAGGTCATTTTATTCAGTAATGAACTGTATGCTCCTCATCTTGAATTGCTTTCAAGGTTAAAAAAAAAACAAACAAAAAACAAAAAACAAACAAACAAAAAAACCAACCAAAAAACCCACCTTCATTTTATAATCAAATCTCCTTGAAGATCAAAATTCAACATCAGGAAAAAGAAATGGATTAAAGGTCTGAACAGCCTTTGTTGTCTTCATTATACATTGTACATGATTTAGACAGCTCTCCTCACTACTGTTTTTCTCATCAAAATAATCACAAAAGCTTTGACTATGACCGACAAAAATATACAAGTGTTCTGCTGGTGTATCAGATAAAAGATCTGTAGATTACTTTCATAGACCGGCCGCATACAAGGCTAACGGCATAAGAAATGTGAAATGATTGAAGGGTTATGAAATACAGTAGAAAACCCCACATCCCATAAGAATTAGTATTCTTTCAAAGTTCAAATGTCAGCCAATTAAACCCATTGTTTAACTGCTGAGACAAAAAGCCACAAAGATCCCAATGCTATCTCATCAGAAGGTTTTTTTTCTCCCCTGCTGGCAGCCTGTAGATGCAAAAGTTCTTGATATAGAGAAGGGTGCAAGTATAGCAGCAGCTAAGGAGTCTCAATCAGATAAACTGACATCTGTGACAGATAGCTCTCTTACACAGGAGTCACTAAGCCTTGCTTTGCCTTTCTCACGGGAATGATCCACCACTATTACAGTATCTCTAATGCAGCTACTAACATACAGTTTTAGACTCATTCACAGTTTGAAACAAGATCACATTTACAGTGAAAAGCTGAAGTCTTAAGTAGCATGGAAACTCAGTTCAGTTTTCCTTATCACTTCTCTTCTATAGCTTTAATCAGGTGTTTTATTTATTAGGGGTTCAAAAACAGTCTCAATGAACGGCCATTCATTTCTCCCATCCCCATCCATTTTGTTACTTTTCATGCTACGTAAATGTGTCTCCAACATATCACCGAATAGAAGTTAAAAAAAATTTTTTTTTTAAGTTAAAAAAGTTCTTTTGTGCTATTTATAACATTGTTGGCAAAAACATTGAAGTGGAGAGTTCTTAAAATTAAGATTTGCATGCATTACAATGTATTTATACTACAATAACAAAGGATCAAATATGATTTTCTAACGTGTTTTCCATAGAAAATCAGATCACTGGATATTTCTTTCAATTCTGAACAGAAAAAAGAAAGTGAAAATTAATTTCAGAAAAATTTTATTCTATTTTGGGGGAGAAGAAGAATGTATTAAAGATACATGGAAAATTCTTGGAAAGGCACAGAAAAGGACATATTTTGTAGAAAGGATTCAGGGATTTTTATATGAAATAGGCAAAATTCAGAAAAGAAAGAAAAAAATTTGCATACTGGACCAAGGAATAGGACACGTAAATTAATAATAGAAGACAAATAAGCAATCTACAGCGTCAAAGAATGTCATTATTTCTTTCTGGAAAATCACTCCAAACAGAAAGTGATACAAAAGTGTAAAAGCATCCAGGAAAGAATTCTTTCACCAAGAGCCTATTAAGGTGAAATTTAAATCAAGTTCCTAAAAGAAAATATCTGATGTCACATTACAAATATGAACAACTACAGAGGAGGAAGGGATATTAATTTTGAACACAAGTTTCCTCTTGACTCCACTTTAACTAATCTGCTCTTGTATTCTCATTCTCTTTGTCTTCAGAGATATTAATTTTTTTTCTAATTATAAGAATTTTATTTCATAACTGAAACAAATTATCTGTACTTACTTTAAATGTGGCCCTGTATGTCTCAAAATAAGTGATATATCTCTCACACATTGTGCACGTGCTCTTATCAGGGTTACTTTCTGTGAATTTTGAGTATTAGTGAAGCAAACCCTTTAATGTGTTTTAATGTAAAGTTGCCATTTACCTGTAAAGAGTCTGGAAAAGTGAATGCTCTGCTATAAACAGCTATCACCAAAAGTACCAATAGTAGTACGGATTATGAAAAATATTTCCACTATTCTGAAACAAGAATGGCAGTGAATACTAGCTGCAAGGTTAAAAATATCTGATCTTCACAGAAAGATATAATTATTAACAAAATCCAGACTTCCTTTTATTCCCTGGAGCTCTTACACATGCACAAGACACCATCTCAATACCTTCAGGAGCTGCTTCAAAACAGATTATTGATATTCTGGCCCACAGCTCTCTTGGAGGATATTGAGTATCAGCTGCCTCAAAGGTTGGCGCCAACCTTCCTCTTCTATGCACCACAAACCAGAATTAATTGCAAATCAATCGAACAAACTACAACTGATCAGTAAACCAATTAGTAATTTTAGCTGTTCATCCTGTCTTCATTTACTAAGGGGAAAGATGTGGGATGAAGGAAAGTGATTTCTAGTTAACATTTAGGATTTTTTTTTCACCCTGGTAACAAGGATGCCCTTGTAAAAACATTTTAGGCAGTTACATATCCAACCTAGGCAATTCTAGCAGTTCCATTACTTTTGGTTCTTTTTATTTCTTATGGTTCTTTTTCTTACCTGTCGTCCTCTGAATAGTAAGTAAAGGATCACATGCCTCTTGCTGTTCTGGTTGCTCCAATTTTTTCTCAGTCCCTGATTGAGAAACAAAGGAACAGGGAAACCTGCATGTACATGATCTCCACTGTGTGTGAAATTTCCCCTTACTGCATAGAAGTGTGGCTACAACCAATGCAGGGTGAAATCCTATTAAAAACTGGCTGTTGGTCTTGATTCACCTAAGGATGTTGGGAAATGTACTGTGTTGACATTGTTAGTGTACATCTGCCTTGTGCCAAGAGAATGTTCCCTACAAAATATTCAAAAGGAGCCCATCATTGCAGCTCTCACAGACCATGCTCTTCATCCTCTGCTGAAAATCTGTGCAATCCTGAAGGCTGAACTTCCTAGTCTTCCATGGCATGTTTATCCAAATATTCAGTGGAAGTTCTGCCAAGAACATTTCAGAATGCTTTCTGCTCCTGATTATTCAATTCTAGGCAAGAGAAATATAAAGACAAAATACGTAGAAAGCTCTTTGAATTTGCAGGAGCCAGTAGTGTTTGGTCTCTGTAAATGTATAAAATATATGTGACATTTTTAAAAGATGTTTGTACACTCGCTAGACACAACAGCCATATAATATATTTTATGAAAAACCTTAAAGAATACATAATTCAATACATTTATTTGACCAGATCTGAAGGAAGATGTTAGGAAGGAACCACAGATTTTTTAATGTATGTCAATATAATACCTTGTAAAGGGTATGATAATACTAACTGATAAGGGTCAGATTTTTCCTAAAAGGGGAGGAATCTGTGGCCACCTATGTACCTGTACTCTAAAAAGGTAGCTTTTTTTCAATTTCTACTCTGAACTGTGAATGAAGGAGGAAAAGAGATTGAAGTCCAGGTTTTCCATGTTCTAGATAAGCATCCTGGCCTCTGAGTTTCAGNTCCTGGAACATCAAAATACAAGATTCATGAAGGTCTTCCAAAAAATTTTAAGGCACTTGTTTTGCAGTGATTAGACACTCAGATATTAGATGTCTAATATTTTCCATTAAGAGTCAATTCCCTTAGTAGGCTTTGTTAGAAATCACAGTTTAAAAATAATTTTTTAAAAAAAGAGTACAATTATTTTCTGCATATATTGTTTTGTTACTAAATTCCATTTCTACTTGATAAAACAAAAAAAAACTTTATTTAGAAATAAACAAGTTTTAGCATACAT
>VXBL01001158.1:1397894-1410015 GCA_013400195.1 Aramus guarauna | reverse complement strand
TGGCACCTCTCCTTGTTGGCTCGACACCTTTCCTCATTGGCTCTTAGGATATTCGTAGGATATTTATGTTTTACCAAATACTAATAGCAAACTGACTACAATAAAGTGCTTTTCTAGCATAGAAAATTATCCCAAAGATTAAGTCTCTAGAAATTAATCTAGTTTATCAAGACAGAACTTTCAAGTTCTTTATTCTTGTTTGGAATATTCAACTTGCATTCCAAATAGAAAAGACATACCATAAATAGTCTTTCTGAGTTTGTAGAAAAGTAGGGCTAATTTCTTGTATTGCTTTATAATTTTAGAAAGTGGACAGAATAATTTGCTAGGGTACTGTTCTAATGCTACATGTTGGTCTAAATAGTTAATTATATCCCTCTGATGCTATGGTCTTTAAATTTTTTATCTGTCCTTTTTATCTTCTAAGCCTCTTTTAAAAAGTTATTAAATAAGGAAATGAACTTGGACCATATGTACGATGCATACTAATTTAAATAGTAATTCTTCAATATAAAAAAGTGGAAACTGAGACTTGTGTATCTTAAGGAGACACTTTCTTTTCCTTAGCATCATTTGTGCTTCAGTCAACTCACTCGTTCAGATGTATACAGTAGTAGTAGTAGTAGTAATCATAATTATAGCTTTGGAGAATTTCTTTACTTTTATCCACTGGAGCAGAACCTTGTAGACTTTAGTGGCATAAACATTCTTGTTTAGGGATTTAATATTTTTCCAGATGTTTGAGGAAGGCCTAGGGCAAGCATTAAGAGTTCACAGTACAGTAACTTTTTTCTATAAGGAAAAAACTAGGATTTTCCGAAACATTTTGATGCTTGTGAAACATTTCCCAAAAGGAAAAAGATACTAGATTTAAAGTTTAAAGACAAAAATTAGAGATCACTGACACTCATTTAATCTGTGGAATTTACTGTAAAAAAAAAAAAAAAAAAAAGTCATAGCTACTGATAAGAATTCAGCAGCAATCAGAAAAGACAGAGGATATAGAGTGTCTCCAAATATTCCCTAGGGCATACATACATATTAAATATGTCCAGTTCAGACTATTGTTATGCCTGCATACTTTCTGGAAGTGGTCCCATTAAATTTTTTTGGTATTTTGGTAAATGACTGAATTATTGTCATGGTTTAAACCCAGCCAGCAACTTAGCAGCACGCAGCCGCTCACTCACTCCCCCCGGTGGGCTGGGGAGAGAATCGGAAGAGTGACAGTGAGAAAACTCGTGGGTTGAGATACAGACAGTTTAATAGGTAAAGCAAAAGCCACGTACGCAAGCCAAGCAAAACAAGGAATTGGTTCCCTGCTTCCCATCGGCAGGCAGGTGCTCAGCCATCCCCAGGAAAGCAGGGCTCCATCATGCATAATGTGGGAAGACAAACAACGTAACTCTGGACGTGTCCCCTCTTCCTTCTTTTTCCCCCACCTTTATGTGCTGAGCATGATGTCATATAGTATGGGATATCCCTGTGGTCAGTGGGGTCAGCTGTCCCGGCTGTGTCCCCCCCAACTCCTTGTGCCCCCCAACCTACTCACTGGTGGGGTGGGGTGAGCAGCAGCAAAGGCCTTGGCTCTGTGTAAGCACTGCTCAGCGGGAACAAAAACATCTCTGTGTTATCTGCACTGTTTTCAGCACAAATCCAAAACAGAGCCCGATACTAGCTACTGTGAGGAAAAACAACTCTATCTCAGCCAAAACCAGCACAAGTATAATTCCAGATGTTTTTGGAATATTGATGATTTGTTTCTTCCTGTTTGTTGTTCTCCGATGTTAATCCTAATGCCTGTCTATTAATAAAGCTTGTTTCTTCTGCTACTAGCAATTTTAACTTAGAAGTTCAGAAGTCCTTCAGATTGCTGCTTCTGTTTGTGTTGCTAACAGTTCTGCTGTGAACATTTATGACAAGACATACCATAGAATCATGAGGTAATTTATGGTGGAGGGAGATGCTAAGAGGCTCATTGAGTTTGACGTACTGCTTAAAGCAGGGGTAGTGTAGAAAGTAGTTGAAGCTACATGGGACCTTGCCCAACTGAGTTTTGAGTGTTTCCATGAATGAAGATACCATGACTGGGAGATTGTATTGAAGGCTTTGCTAAAGCCAAAGTAAACAACATCTATTGTCCTGTTAAGCAAACAACTAGTCTTTTGAAAACTCACGTTAAAGAGTTTTGATGATCATGAGAGGAAGGGCCATATATCGAATGGAAGAGAATGCCCATTTTTGATTACTTGAAATAAAAAAATGCATGCATACATCATCATTTCTAATCACTTGCCTTTTGCAAGTTGGACAGAAACAGAGTTTAATAAATGCATTTCCACGTGGTCTAAGCATTCAGAAGTTGTTAGGCTGGATGAGAAAAAAAAATCTGGAACAGTCAATGTTGTTTTTTCATCTTTCATTCTTCTGATCAAAGTGTATCAGCAATACAGTGATTTTCCTTTGGGTCCAGTAGTTTCTCTTCAAGTTATTTTTGAACAAAATTGTCCATATAAATAAGTTTTTATTCCGTTATCCCTAACTGACAGGAGGAAAGGAAATTATCAGTAGGCAGTATACTGATACAATAGCTGACCTATCTCAGTTTGTGAGACACATTGATTGCCATTGAAACACTTTCTATGCTTTTCCCAGCAATAGACAATTACCCCAGAAGCTGACTTATTTGTGGATATTTTGCTCATTGTTTTATGTCTTTAAAACTGTCCAGGTACAAAGTTTCCAGTTCAGTACCAAATTAGCCTTTTGTGCTTAGTTTTTAGCAACATGTCTCTACCTTCATGTGAGAGAAGTATTTTTTTGTCTGTTCTGTGATGTTAGGAGGAGAAAAAAATCACCGCATAGTTACGAATTCAGAGTCTGTGATACCATTAAAACTGCCCATCGTATGGCTGCAAGTAGCCAAATATGCTTGCAGCACCTCTGACCGAGCATCTATGCAAGTATTCCTTGTGAGCCATTTCAGTTCATTGTGCTGCAATATACTGAATCAACCTAGAGATGCAAGTAGAAGAAACAGAGTTTGCTTATTTATTATTCTATATGTGCTCCCATTTTATCCCCAAGCTTCTCTAACCATTTTTGCAGGAGACCTAATTAGAGCCAAGGGTGTAGTGAGACAAGGCAATAAAGTTTGCATCGCTTTACCCCCCTGCCTCTTACAGTTAGAAATCTTGTCCCTCATGGCTGTCCTGCTTGTTGCTAACTCTATTTCCTTTTTTTTTCCTTTTTTTTTCCCTTTTTTTTTTTTCCTCCTAAGATTAGGTAGAATATTTAAAACTTTGAAGTGAGCTTTTAACTAGATTTTTTCCTGGTACTTGTGTCGCCTCTGTCTATGTTTACTTCTTTGATTTTGTGCTTAAGTATGTCTTGATAACCTCATTGTATTCAAGCCATATCACAAGAAATAAGAACTTCAGCATGACTTTCCTTTGTAAATGGCACATGATTCAAAATGAAGCCTGGAGAAAGAAAGAAAGAAAAAAAAAAAAGGTGTATTTATTCTTCTCTTGGAGCTGATGATTACAGAAAGATTGAATCAAAAGTAACAATAAGGGTTGGGGTTTTTTTTCCTCTTTGCAGCTAAAATAGTAGAGCCACTGAATAATACTACACCTTTTATATTTAGGACTATTTTGAAGAAGAAATGTTTTTTAGATTTTATTGATTTAGTCCTTTCTTCCATTGAAAGTAAACACGAATTTCTATTGTCCTTGAGGACAATTGCAATCTGATACATTTTAGTTTGATAAAGTTTCAGGCTCTTATCAAATAATGATTAATCAGTTGCTGGAAGCAAGATGCCAGTTTGTTCTTTTCTGTTTTGGTTCTTCACTTTAACCTGCTGTCTCACAGAGTTCATATCAAATGATCTGAAATATTTTTAGTCTGTCACTTTCTGAGTGTTTCTGTTGGTGTTAGAGTATTTAAAAATATCCATCAAATCTGTCGTTCCTACATTTGGAAATGGACATAAACTTCCCTTTAATCAGATTGTCTCTCGTGGAATTTGTATGAAAAATATACTTTTGCATTAGAAGGGAAATGTTCTTTTTTTTCTTATACAGTTCTTAAATGTTTCAGATTTTGCTTGCTTTGTGGGTTTCCCCTTTAATGCAGATAGTCTTAAAGGTCAATTTTGAGTCTAAAAACACTGGTGTTGTAATAACATCTACAAGAACGATTGGATAAAATTTGAAGCAGTAACAACAGGCATTTATGGATGTAGTTGTTATGAAAAGCAGAGAAGCTTTTTCCTTCAGTGAAGACATATTTTTTTTATATCTTGTAGACAGTTTTATCAGTGGTGATTTCTTCCCTCACCTGAAAACGTTTGTATAAATGCAGCTCTTTGAATAAGCAATTAATTCTTTGTATTACATTATAAATGTCGTTAGAGAGAAAGGGTTGCATTCTACTATAAGTAAATATTTAAGCAGATGTAACTCATCACTGGCAGTATGAGAAATGGGTTCTTGTAAAAGACCTATGAAATTAACTGCCCTTTTGTATCAAGATGTTCTAAGATTCGTGCCCTGTACCAGACAGGAACTGAAACATCTGTTATGTTGCCTTCATAAGAAGAAAACTTTCACCACGGTGGATTCGGCATCTTGAGTATCAATGTACCTGTAAGACCTTTTCTTTTTTCTAATAGTTGTTTGCTTGTAACTTGCTTCAAAGCAAATTTCAAGCTCCGTGACTCAGGAATGTTTTTTCTGTTCCTTTTTGGAGATGTCCCTTGAATACAGCAGGTCATTGGCTGCAATACTATAAATCAATGAATATACAATACATAAATTAATACATAATAAACATATGATTTACTATGAAATGCAATACATAGGCCAAATTCCCAGCTTTCAAACTCATAAATTGAGTTTGTAATTCAGGAGCGGTTTAAAAGAAAGGCTGTTTATTCATTGTTCTCCCTGCTTATTTGTCTGGGAATACAGTTTCTCCCTTCTGCCTAAAAAATAACAGTTCTTTAATGTAGTCTGAAAGATAACAGTTTCTAGCTAGCAGGAAGCTATGAAAAAATAAAGAATAATGAGCAAGAAGTATTTTCTCCAGCGAAATTTCCCGAGAGGTACTATCAAAAGTGAAACATTGTCCTTATTAACAGGCAGTATATAGCAAGCCCTTCCTCTCCTCACTCCAAAAACCCACACAAAGACCCTTTTGTAAGCTCTCTAAATTCTCATCTAAGTGTGTACATCCAGCTCATGCTGAGGAGAATTTTTTTAGATCTCAATATTGAACAAATCAGGAATTAGGTGTAGTCTAGGAAAGTTTATAACTAACGTAATCGGAAGCAAAAGAATTCACACAGGAGTGGTAACTCATCAGCTTTATTAGCGAGCTGTTAGTATTGCTAGGTAAGTAGCTACTCTATTCATGACATAAAAGGCAAGGATGACATTTCTCTTGGAACATATCCAAAAGACGTAAAAATAAATAATAATAAAAGAAATTAAAGTGAATTACAGTACACTGCATTTGCAAGGTAGGCAAGTGTAGAAATACCAGGCAGCATAGATGGGGTTGGGTTTTGTTTCCGACAAGTCTTAACTTATTTCTGTGGCGACATGATTGCCCTTGTGGATGGGGTAAAAGCAATAGATGTCATATTTCATGGTAGTGATGCTTTTGATTAATTAATATTTTCAGAAGTAATATAGGAAAACATGGTCTAGAGGAAACTATGAAGTTAAGTTCCCTAATCTTGGAAAGGATCAGAATTTAAAACTTTTCTTTAGAATTTTCCATTTCATGGTTTTAAACAGACTCTTCATTCAGTGCTGACTGCAGCAAGTCCAACTGAGTAATCTCGTTATTCCCAGGTATTATCTTGGAAGTTCCTAATATTTAAGGGAGGATTTTGAATCCTCATTCCACTCTGGAAACCTGGCGTAGTTTGAGATTTTAACTATCGCAATACTTAAGCTGTGAATCTAACCCAGATGTTGAAAACCTCTTGTAAACCAGTAGGATTTATTACCTGCTCTAAGTGACTCCCTTTTGGCAAGATTCTAAGTCTAGAAGAGACTTTTCTATAGAAGATACTTAGAGGCTCCAGATGCTTACATCTGCACCTAATATATTTCTAAAAAGCTGTCATGGTTAGAAGGAATCTGCTCCTCTCCAAAATCTCTACAAGGGTGTTGTTCCATACAGTCTTAGCCTCATCATTCTGTTGTTCATATATCTTAATAAGATAATTTGATAATTTGAATCCATGTTTGTCTTAATTGTGATTTCAGATTGATCACTGCATTATTGCGTCTTCAATTAGCTTGCTGATGTTGTAGTAAATTATAGCTCATTCACTTCCTTAAGTTCCTATTTGCTTGCTTGTCACGTTCAGGAAAAGCAAGCTAATAGGATTGGATTATCCTGTCAAAATACAATATGAAGCATGAAGTGGGAGGTGTAAGAAACCTCAAGAAAAAAATTGCAGATGAATAAGGGTATGCTTTCAATGTTGCTTTTTTTCCACATTTACTATTTCTTTGGAGTGTTATGCCACACAACCTCTCAAACACTTTCTTCTGATAGTCCATCAGCCCTGTCTTGAAGGAGGCATGCAAAATCTTTCAAACCCAAGCAGTTGCATTTTGTTATTTAAATAGTTTATATCAATATACACTGTATTGTATGTATTTCTCACAGCCTCTGTAAAAAATTTGTAGACAATTTCTCGCCGGAAACTTTGAAACCTTTTTACACATCATAGTCAAGGTCCTGATGCTTAAGAAAAATAACTCACTTTTTCTATTGGATTAAGTCTTTTGTTGGAATAGATTTTACAGATTTGCCCTCGAGTGAAGTTTTTTAAAAGAATTTAAAGGGTTGTGCTTTCATGATGATGAAGATGCTGCAAGGCTTCACGTGCCAACCTATTGATTTGTCTTTTCCTTGATCCAGAAAGATCATTTTTTTAACAAAACAGTAATTCATCTGCTGTGAGCCTTGGTTTCTCTGCTCAGATTGTACCCAAAGCAGCTAACTTTTGTTTTGCTGGGGTTTTTAATTTGTTTTTTTTTATGACAATAATACAGTTTTGTTAGTGTGTAAGGATGTATTTCAGCTCTCTGTCTCTTTCAGGAATAACCTGAATTAGGCGTGTTTATTCTGGTATACAAATACTGATTTAAAGGAGCTATTAAAACAGTCCCAAATCAGTCCACTTGAGGGCTATTTTGTAATTATTCTGTTAACATGTACTGTTAATTACTTAAGACATACAGTATAGGTTTTCAGTGGTAACCTTAAACTTGGTTCGGTAAACACTGAAAACCTTTTCTACCTTACACTGCTCGACAGTTTTAAGTGTTTTTGCAACATAGCTGATAAATTGGCAGCAAAATTTACAAACTGAAGGAGGGTGGATTTAGATTAGGTATTAGGAAGAAACAGCAACCTGGGCTAGTGGAGGGTGTCCCTGCCCATGGCAAGGGGCTTGGAACTAGAAGTCTTTAAGGTCTCTTCCAACCCAAACCAAGCTATGTTTCTCTGACTCTGAAACCCATCTCCCCACTTGAATATACAACAGTAGCAACACCTGCCAAAAATCTTAATCTGTAATAAGATAAAATACAAAAATAAGACATTTCATGTCAGGTATAATGGCCTTGATGCATGAACGGGCAGTATTCCAAACTTAATCTTTTCTACTTACTATTTCATGCCCGCCTATCAGGATATTAAATTTGTCTGTTCTGGTTTAATACCAGCTCATTGTATCTCTTTTCCATTATTTTCATAAGGATGACAATGTATTTGAATATGTTATCCTCTAAGGAATACTCATGAAGGATCTTTGTTTTACATGTAAACTGATTGCTCAATTTGCTGTATTTTAATTCTCTTTATTTCTGTAGATTAACTTCCAGTTAATCTGAGTTTGTTGTTCCTACTGAGTTATGACTGAAAAAGATTATTTTTTTTTCGTTGGAACTTCATTTCACATAATTTGCAGTTGCAAGGCAAATTTAGGGAAGGCCTGAGGGATTGCAGGCAGCCTTCATTATTGGTGCATGACTGCTTTGTAGCCAACTGCATCTTTAATATCCAAGGAGATTTGTGCATTACAGTTTGTTTTCTTTCTTCTTGTTTTTCATAATTTACCTTTGAGAGTCTATTTACAACCATGTTGGTGTGTGAATATCTTTTTGTCTGTCAAAACTTAAGATATGTACAGAATGCAAGAGATGCATTAATTTTTTATTTGCTGCTTAAAGAAGCCAAGCTATAAACTAGCAGTCCTGAGTACGAGAGCCTTACTTCAGTGAATCCTAATAAACACAAGGGGGAACATCAAGCTACATGCCCCTTCCGCTAGCTCCCTTAACAAGAGATAATATTCCTTGCTGAATCTGTTTCTCTTCTAAGAGAGACAATAATTTGGTTTTGTTTTTATTTTAAAGAAAAAACAAATCCATACTCAAACTTTCTCTAACTTTTAATTTGCGATTGAAATAGCAAAACTGCATGCTGTTGTGCACCAACCAAAAATACAGGAGATCATGAATAGCACATCAAAAAAGAGGGGTTGTATACATTAAAATATTTTTGTCTGTTGAGATTCACTTGAACGTGATTTCAGTTTTTGCATGCACTTACATGTTTTGAAAAGACAGTATCTAGCTGAATACTTCTCGAAATGCTTTCCAAAGCTGTTGGGAAGGCTTTTATTTTTAACTGTGGTTTGCTTCGTGCTTTGTGACGTTTGTCTGATTTGTAACTGTTACATTAGTTTGTTTTTATCCGTTAATTAGGGAATAACTATAGTTGTGTAGTGGATACCTATGAACACTGGTACGTACTTTGTCACTGTTGAGCTCATTGCAGTAACAAAACAGCTGATTTATTTTTTTCCCCCGCCTTTAAAAGCAATGCTAATTACAGAGCTTTTTTTTTCCACTATTCAAATTGATCTCTACCTTTTAGCCTGCAGACCTACACAGGGAGGATATCACTGGCATTCAGTACTTAAAAATAACCTGAATTAGCATTGTTCTGTAGTAAAAGAAGTCCACTGAAACTCAGGAGTTTGGAAGAGAGTAGGTATAGAGGAGGATAAAAACATGCTGGAGAGAGATGAAAGCATGAGATGAAGTCCAGCTTGCTTTTAACTTAAGGCTTAACTTTAGATTGGTGGGGTCCATATAACACCGTGGTAGGCAGGTGCAGAATCATGTCACCTTTGTATTAGAAATTGTTAGGCTAGTCCACAGCCTGGAAGTCTAGAAAGTGAGGTAATAGTAAATAATGCAGTAATCGAAGCCACATGAGAGAGAGAAAAAACCGTTTGCAGTAAAACGATAGAAAAGAAAACTTAAAGGGGATGGGTGATACAATTCAGGCAGAGCAAATGCTGTAGAAACCACTATACATCTGAGTCAAAATGCTCTTTTATTTAGAGTCATCTTCAATCAGCTTTGAAAAACTTTCATCAAATTTGGTAGAAATATTAATTCAAATATAAAGTGTGTTTATAAATACAGATGAATATATATTTACTTTGCTTTCAGCACGTAACTTGAAAACATCTGGGAGTATATTCTTGCAAACGATTTATTTCAGGCTTTCATCCAACTCTGACTAAATGTACAGTAGTCAATGATCTAACAAATATGAAATGGTTAAGAGTCAGACTGCCTGATGGAGAGTAATAACAAGCAAGTACATTCCAGGTGGTTTAGTTCTGAGATACCTTATGAAGTAAAGGATTTACATGGATTAAACGATGGTGGTGATTCAAATAGATCATCCTTGTTCTTTTTTGCACAATATTCATTTTGAATTAGTATGTAGATAAAAAGGAGATATGTTAAATTACAAGGAATGCGGCATAAAACTCTTTGGGTGGGTAGGAGGTTCAAGAGAATTGTGGATAGCAGGGAAGAATCCACTAATCAGAAATACTAGAGCTGTTACCAAGCAGTTACGAGAGTACTACAGCAAAGCTGGCAGTGGATAAGAAGCCCTTTTTCCTCTAGAGTAGCCATTTTCTGTTGTTATGAAAATGCTTCTGAAGCTGTATGCGTGCAGTGCTGCATTGCACTGTTAGTTCTGAAAGGGCCAACCTTGGGACCAAGAGCCCCAGAGGCGTGTTGGAGTGATACCATGCTGGGGTTTCTCTCTCCTGCCTTGCAGAGCGCCCAGTTTGACTTCTGCGGAACGTGCTGGATGTTAATGCCTCTTCGCTGCAACCTGTACCTGTTGTAGCAACAGGTGGTTTGGAAAAAGCTCTGGTATTTCAGGTTAGCACTTAGTAGTTTTTTACGTGCTGTCCCTGACTCTTCCTTTGTAGTCTCTGGGAAGAGACTATATGTGAAGATACTCTAAAAGCATTTACATTCTAGAAGAAAATGAAGTGCTAGGAAATGTGCATTTTGAAGAAATAATGGGCAGGTCCATCTGACCTCTTAGTGCTTCCTGTGCTGCATGTGTTGGAACGATGGGGTTTGTTTATTTTTGTTGGTATGTATGTGTGTATGTATATGAAGGGATGGGTGTCGGTAGATGAAGATAGGCACTTTCAAACAGCTATCAGGTATCTTGGTTTTTTACTGTTCTTCAGAAAGATTAAACCTTTATTTTGAATGTCTTGAATGTGTTCAAATCATCATTGGTAGCCAGCATATTTTACGAACTGCACTCTGTATTTTCATACAGTCTCCCTTCAGCTAGGACTTGTAGAGTCTGTCTCAAAGTGAATTGCCAGATACAATAATTTTAGAGCTTGTTTAGTTCAGTCTGCAGTAGTCTTCCTGTTAGAAAATGTGACAGAATCTGTGATCTAATCATAGTATGTCAATGGCTAGTGGGCTACTAGTTCAGCCATGACATTTCTTATTTGCTTTGTCTCGTAAGATTGTGGGCACTTACTTTCATTGCAGCCTGTGAAGTTGCAGTAAAATGAAATCTCTGTCAAGTGTGATTGAATGTGCAGAGACAGAAATGTCCAAAACAAAAAGGATAAAACATTGATTTTTCTCCTTTAATTCTCTTTTCTGAAAGAAAAGGTGTTTCTCAGTCTGATCGGTTATGTGATGGCTCAGCAAATGCAGTTCTTGGTCTAATTTTCCAGTGGGTCTACAAGTAACATCACTGGTAACTGTGGTATCCTGCGTCTCTGCAGAACAGTATCAGCCATTAAAGAAGGAGATATATGTAGTATTTTACCTCAGCAAACTCTTGAAATGGCATATGCACACTGAAATATGCTGTCCCTTGTTTGAGTGAATATTTTGTATTTGGAGGCATTTGGGAGCCTTGGATTACCAAATATCAATTTAAGTTATATAAACCTTAACACTTAGAGGTGCTTTGGATAGGATTTTCTTTTGGAAGTGACAGTCGTCGGTAGTTCCTCTCTAGCGCGTACTCAGCAAGGTGAATAGTCGTCTTCATTTATAAACTTTTGAAATGTCATTTCGGAGGAATATATTGGACTGTGTAATACAAGTCTGCCCCAAATCTCCTAAGGGAATTATACTTGTGGAATACTAACTGATGTATTGGCTTGGATATTTACAAAGACATCTTTTTCTTGGATTGTATTTGTGAACATATATGATTTTGCTAGTTTTTAAGGCACAGTTAAATTGCATAGGAAATAAAGTAAACATTGTCATGGAAACCATTTATATTATGCCCTGTGCTTAGTAAATATTGGTTGTTCAGATTTTTAAGCTGAAATATCATTAATGAGCACGTGCTGTGTTAATTCTGGACATTTTTAGATCCAGTGTCGTCTTTACTGTTGTTACTACTTGTCGGACATAATGTGTTGCGACTCCCAAAATCACCTAAAGCCCAGACCTACAGTACTTGTAGGCGGAAGATGTTAGTATACTGTGAGTTGGAGAGGGAGCAATAAATTTGTAGCCGTTGTGAATATAAATAAGAAAATTATCCCTCACGTTTATCATGTCTGTTGGTGACATTAGGTGAAATTCCATCGTGATGGATTTCAGTGAATTTCTTCATAATAAATGGATTTCAGGAAAGGCGAAACTAAGGAGAAATTTAGGATCTTGAGGAACAGCTTAAGGGAATTCAAATATTTCTCTCTTTTTTTTTTTTTTTT